>JAVHNL010000501.1:0-62856 GCA_031216105.1 Dalbergia cultrata
TTTTCCCCCGTGAGGTCTATGGCCCGATTGGCCTCATAAATAAGGCCCTCCTATGTTTGATTTCAAAAGATTATGCAGTTGAATACAATTAAGCACAGTATAAATATCAAATTCACACACAGTTCCCAAGTACTTGAGATATCATACTAAGAATTTTCCATGCTGACTTGAAAAAAAAAAAAAAAAGAGAAAGAGAAGCTAATTCAATATCTAAAATTCCATGCTCTTGACATGCAGTGTAACAATCACAGAAGAGAACATGGCTCTTGGAGAGTGCAAGAGCCAGGAAGCAATGAATTTGTATCAGCATTAGCAGCAGGGATGAAAGCAAAACTCATAGTGGAAGTGACATCTCGTGCCTCCTCCTCAACAATAGCCCTTGCAGCTGCTGCTAAGCAAACTGGGGGCAGGCTTGTGTGTATTCTCCCAGAGCCAGTCCTTGATGAATCCAAACAAGTTGTTAGGGACTCGGGCCTCAATGACCAAGTAGAGTTCAGAACTGAAGATCCATCCGAGCTATTGCCCTACTATGAAAACATTGATTTCTCCCTTGTTGATTGCAAAGATGAGAGATACACAAGGTTGCTCAGCTTGCTAGATATTAATCCTACAAGATCTGTAGTGGTGGCAAACAATTTAGGTGATCATAGAAAAGGGTTGGGAGGATATGTAAGAAGAAAGGATGAGAAAGTAGCAGTAAGATCTCTAAAGCATCCTATAAGGAAGGGTATGGAAGTTACAATGATTAGCATGAACAATGAAACTGATAACAGACTTGGGGCTAGAGAACATCATGGCAGAAAAAGGAACAAGAGCAAGTGGGTTGTCAAGTTTGATGAGGAGAGTGGTGAGGAACACATATTCAGGGTACCGCAGATTGACTTTGTCTGGGGTTACCAATGTAGTTCCCAGGTACGGCCAGAAAATAGTTTTGCCTCTGGTGCCAAAGTGCTTAACATGCAGTTGGGAAATATAAGGCCCAACCAGCCTGAATAATATCAAGTTGTTTCTTGGAGAAGAGCTCCTACTTCCGCGTATGTGCTTATTATGTTTAAATGTACATAGGAAATAAATTAGCAAGAATGTATAATCAAATGATGAGTGAAGTTGATGGTTAAAAGGAGTTGTGTCAATTACCATCTATGAAATATGGGTATTTTATTTTTACGAAAGTACCTATACATGATATTTTCTGAATATAGGTACCCGTTGGATATATAAGGGTACGTACTCGTTGACTCTATTTTTCCAAAAAAAAAATTGGGCACAGCGAGTACGATTGGATATGTCTGAAGTATGCCTATCCAAGTTTGGGTAGTTTAATAAGTAGTTTTGCAATTTTTTTTTTCCTTCTTTTTTAATTCCAATGAGCTTTAAACTTTCCCCTACTCAAATTTATTTATTTTTTTAAAAATTAGAATATAATATTGAATAATTTTAATTAATTTTATGTTAAATTTTAGTTTTTATCGTATGAAATTTATAAAATCTTAATTTTTTTTATATATATAGACGTATCGATACTCTATTTTTTTCAAAATTTTCATATTACGAGATGCTGGTGTCGTATCCATATCCATACAACATATATTCCCATATTCTTTTTGACATAACTAATTGTTGAAATTCAACTTTAGTATGACACAGGAATTAAGGCATTTAGCCCGTGTCCTATAAGAATTTAGGATGTCATAATCTAATAAGTCTAATTATGGTGTACCAAAATCACTAATGTTCAACGTAAACTTCCACGCTATTTTAGCTTGTTTTCGAAATGATTTTATTTTTCTAATTGATGCTATTATGCATCAACCCACTTTGTATTCAGTGTCGGTGCCAAGTTACCTGATAAGGCTTCTATAGCATCGGTCAACATAAACATGTTGCTGCACCTTAAGCACACCATGTACGGTACTTGAGATCAAGATGATATATGACTTTGTGATTATGGCATTCTAGGATGGCCCTTTTTACCTGCCAAATGCCAACTGGTTCCCCCTCCCTAATATTTATTCACGTGCATTGAAATCCACTAGCAAATTTCGTTCTTCGATTCTGCAGAGTTTGTTTTATACTCCCCTCTTCACCTCTGTTCTTTCTTCTTTACATTCGTTAAATCAGCAGCAAATACATCGTTAAATAACCGTCCTCGATTTATGTTTGTAAATCCCTTGACTTCTGTTTTGTCATTGTTTTCTTACAAGATTTTTCTATGCTTTCATGAAAATAATATACAGCAAGGTTTCTTTGTCTTCTCCAAGCAATTTGCCAACAGCATATTCCATAGTTAAAAAAGGCCAAAACTAGTAGTATCACTATATGGACCACAAACCTTGTCCAAATGTTAAATAAATCATTACATGACCCATATTTTCAGGTCAGTTCCTATATAATAACCGGAGTCTAAATTCGAGAACAATTTTATACAATCCATCTACATCCAATTTGGTCACTTCCAAGTTGCTCCACTGCTGGCAGCACCAGCAGATCTTGTTCTGTTATTAGGCAAGATCCTTCAGCCTTGTTATTATTTCCATTTGCACATTATTCTGTTAAACAATGTTAATTTATATCTTGTCAGTTTTGCCTCGTCACTGAAGCAACCCTGGCCGTTTTTCCTCAGAAAAAAGATAAACAGTAAAAAAAGCTAACTTTTCTGACACCCAATGTCCATGAGCTTCTTGTGAATGAAAGTTTTAGCGTTTGGTGACATATTTATTGGAGTATGCAGGAACAGTGCTCATTGAAATATCAGGAAAATGTTCCAAACTAGAGAAAAAACTGTTGGTGTAGAGCTCTCAAGAGTAGAAGGTGGTGATGATTGCCTCCTTGTACCAACCACTATACCCACCAACAACCACCAAATTGCATCCTTCAAACGCAAGAGACTAATACCTCTCAACAGCTTTGTTAGGCCTTCCTATTCCCATTTCCTCTCTTATTCTTGAGTTTTGTAACCACCATTTTTCATAGCCTTGGATCTCACTGGATTGAGTCTATCAATGGAAAGGTTAATATCTTCAACTCAGATGTGGCCATCCTTTGTCAGAGTTTGTATTCTGACTCTTGTCCTGGACTTGAAGATCAAAGCGCTAGCGGATGACAATGGAATTGCTGGTGTTGCAGCAGAAAGTTCTTGCAAGAATACAAATTATCAGTTATTCCTCCCACCACCATTTCAAAATATATCATCGGCGTCTACAATATGCAAACCTGTTTGGCATACTTATGAAATAAGGGTAAGTTCATATTGCATAAGAATTCTAATGGTTAGTTGAGGGTTCTACATTGTATTTACTCTTTTCATGTAAGAAACTACATTGTTGAAACTTGCCTATTAAGATCTGATCTTTGGTTAATAGTGGCCTAACTTTTTACATGATTTTATAACTTCTATAATTTGTGATCTCTATCTCAGACCACTGCCCCAATTATAAAATCCAGCTAGAAATTTATTGATGTGTATGTGCTGTTATTTCCTTTGCATCTAACTTTTGGTGAGATTTTGTCGCAGTACACCAAGAGTGGTGATACCACAACTATCATATTATCTGCTCCCTACACTATTGGGTGGGTGGGAATTGGATTTTCCAAAGATGGTAAAATGAATGGTTCAAGTGCAATGGTGGGATGGATTAATAAACATGGTCATGCAAAGATCAAGCAGTTTTATCTAAGGGGTATGAAGTCATCAGCAGTCATAGCAGACAAAGGTGAACTGCCTCTAACTACTGTGCCTGCTGCAGTGGCATCAAATGGAGCTGAAATTTATTTGGCATTTCAGCTGCAAACGGAAATTCCATATGGGAAGCAGCCAACTTTGTTGGCTTTTGGTACAAAAACTCCACAAAATCACCACCTCTCAAAGCATGAGGACAAAACATCGATTGTATTTGATTTTTCTTCAGGTGCAATTTCATTTCTCTTTGACTCTAATAGCAACACACCATGTGCCCTTTTATAATTATTCTACTTTGCCCTGCAAAGTTACGAGTGTCACTAAATTTGTTGGCCAAGTCTTTCAAGGAAAATTTCACTTTTGTTTCTTTCAACAAAGAAAAGTTTCACATTCAACATTAAAAATTAAAGTTAATTTGAACAGCCACATTTTCATCTAAAAATTACGGCTGTCAAGAATCAAAGTGGAAAACATTCCTAGAATTGAACTAGCCACTATTTTGATGCAAAATTGATATAAATGCCCCTTTTCATATATGAATTGATGAAGCCTGTGTAGCATATCCTATGATATAGCTTTTGAGAGAAGAAACATGATCAATTATACTTGGCGCAGGTTCTAAGGATCCGGCATCCAATGCCAATGGGTGGATTCAGACGAGGAAGAGCCATGGAATAGTGGGTATAATAGGGTGGGGTCTAATCATGCCTGTAGGGGCTATTGTTGCTAGATACTTCAGGCATAAAGACCCCCTATGGTTCTATCTCCATTCAGTCATTCAATTTGTGGGATTTACATTTGGGCTTGGCACAGTCCTTCTTGGAATACAACTCTACAGCAACATGCATGCTCACGTACCAGCTCACAGAGGCATAGGCATCTTTGTCCTGGTGCTATCTATTCTTCAGGTATGCTACTCGTATACAAATAATACAACGCGCGTAGTTCAGTCTATCAATCACTGTACTTAAGTACAAATTGAACTGACTTTGAAGCCATGTGAGTTCAGATATTGGCATTCTTCTTGAGGCCTGACAAGGATTCCAAGTTTCGGGGAATTTGGAATTTGTACCACGGTTGGTTTGGAAGAATGGCACTTTTCTTTGCAGCCTTGAACATAGTGTTGGGGATGCAAGCTGCAGGGGCAGGGAATGATTGGAAGGTACCTTACGGATTCCTTGTTGGTATTATAATTGTTGCAGTTATCGTTCTGGAAGTATTGGCATATTTGAAAAGGTCAGAGAAGCGTTCTCTTCCTCCTAGTTTCCAAATGGACCGAGTTCCAGATCCTTCCTTTACAAGTAATCTAGCTAAAGGTACAATCTTCCCTTGCTTTATATTACTCCATCTGTTATAAGTTAACTGAAATTTAAACATATTACCTCTGTGTATCTTATGCCTCTTGGATGAAGCAGGGTGAATGTACTTGCTTCTAGTTTTGCACTCCACTAGCAATGCCAGTTGTCCCCATTCAACTAGTCCAAGACTGCATCACATCCCATTCCTAAGGCATATGATGTGAATTGTCGAGCTTTCTTGATGTATATATATTATAGTCAAGCTAGAAGTTTTCTAAGCTGAACAATCCTAACGTGTGGCTTCCTCACTTGAATTTGAGATTCAACTTTTTTGGGTTTGCTTTTTCTTTCCTTGTGTTTCTGCTGTTGCTTGGTCAGGAATGTAATGTTCCGTTTACAACTACAATTTTTTTTGTTTTTTGTTAAAAAAAAAAAAGAATGAATGAAAGTTGAAATTTAAGAAGCAGATTGGTGAGTGATCATATTTTGATCAAATGATCATATTCATAGTTCCTTGGTAGTAATCACTGATTGTGCCTCTGCTGGAAACCCTTCTTCAAGACAGTGATCTTCCAGGAACAATGTTGCATCACCAGCTGTATACATCAAAACCTAAATCTGATACGATCCCCGCAAACACACTTAAATCATCCACCAAAAAGTGAAAACTGACAACCTTAGGATTAGGAAGCTAACTCCAGATACTGATGGAGCCCGGAGCCAAACCAAATTCAATAATAGAGTTCAAATTTTTGGTCTATTGTATTGAAAAATAATGAGCTTCATTATTTTGTTTCATCACACGGTTTCCATTGTAAGTCAACCGACAAAGAACCAATGACCAGCAAAATACTAAGAAAGGAAGTACATACAAATTAGCCAAATTAATTAGCAAAGACAATACAATGATGTAACAAAAAAAAATTAGAAACGGTCTTCAATCCTATAATTCATTATATCAAAATTGCCAAACTACGACATGAACCAAAAATTTTCACCTAGATGTTGCATCCGGAACCCCAAATCTGACTGCTATGACCTGCACATCAAGGTGATCTGCATGAATGCTGTTCTACAACTCCAATATATTTTAATTCACATGAACATTTCCAAGCACCAACTACTTAAGTTTTATTAGGTGCATTCAAGACAACATAAAACTTTGATTTGCTGGGACAATGGAGCTAATAAAATAGATCTAGTTTCTGCAGGTGGTATTACCTCAAATTGGAGAGAAGCCTCCAGTCCTCCATCTAAAAGAAGAGGAATCTGCAAGATTTTATAATTCAGTAGTCGAATTTGGTTTCATTATGAAAAGGCTTCATTCCTGCAAAAATAACTTCTTCAAACTATATGTGTGTGTGTGTGTGTGTATTTTTCATATGAACATTTTTATTTGGGGGTAGGGGCACGGTAACAATAAATATGGCATCAGCTTTATTATCTTCTCATCCCCAAAAAAAAAAAAAAAATCTAAATTCCTGCAAAAGTACATATTTGTAAGCAGAATACCTACCAGATGCTTCCCAGAAGAAAGTGCAGCAACAAAGCTTCAGGAAACTTGTAACTGATTTTCAGAAATAATCGAAATACCGCATCTCCTTCTGCATGCCAAATTATCTCTCTTCTTTTAGTAAGATAAAAGAACTGTAGGTCAAGCAATAGCTGTACAATCTTTACTATAAGACAAGTTGGTGGACTTGGGAATATCACTTCCTCTAACTACACGGTTATAAACAACTTTGAATGACTGTGAGCTGTTGGGTCGAGTAAGCAAACTAATTGGCATTCTCAGAGTCTGCTTCCTGTTTCTTCTTCCTCTAATCAAAACACTGATGGTTTTCTCACTATCCATGTTCTTTTCCCTTCTGCTAGTGTTGTAATTCGAGCTAATATCATATAGTTTGTTTCCAGCATTTTTGGACCCATGAAAATTTGGATTACCGTTTTCCTTTACACTTTCT
The DNA here is from genome assembly GCA_031216105.1 of Dalbergia cultrata. Taxonomy (NCBI): domain Eukaryota; kingdom Viridiplantae; phylum Streptophyta; class Magnoliopsida; order Fabales; family Fabaceae; genus Dalbergia; species Dalbergia cultrata. Next base: position 6,942 of record JAVHNL010000501.1, read on the forward strand.
GAATGGGTTCTGCCCACTTCATCTACACTAGACTCTAATTCCAGAACTTTCACCTCTTTCTTAGTTTCCCTGACATTATTAATGCCCTCTGGCAGAACTAAAGCTGAACTTGGGCTTTTAGAAACATGATGTGGTTCTTGAGGGTCCAAAATGGAATCAGGGATTGGTTCGATGACAGGTGCTGGAAGAGGGAATTCCATGAGATGAACAGGCCATACAGTGTTGGGACCATACTCAGACAAAGTTGGGTTCATATTACATTGCCATGAGAAATGGTTGGAATGAATTGCACTGCTAGTAACTTGAAAGTTGCTGGTTGGTATTGATTGAGCTCGAGTATAAGGAGGATACATAAATGGCAATGGTTGTATCATGTTTGGTGTTGATGGAGGTGATGGGTATGCATGGTGAGGAGAGGAACGCATTGAGGTACCTGCAGGCAACATAGTAGCAGCCCCATGGTGAAAATTCATATTTACTGGCCAGGGACCAATGAGTGGAACAGCACCAGGACCAGAAGGAATATTTATATTCTTGGAAACTTGTGCAGCACGGGCAATGCCTGAGGATGGACTGAATGGAGCTGCAGATGCAGACAACTTCTTACATGGGATGCCCAGGCCATCAAACTGACTGGAAGGAGATATATTTCCCCATAAATCTTCACTTTCTTGTGAGTTGGCATTGGTAGTATTAGGGAATTCCAAACTTTCAGGTGTATTTGTGTTAGGTTCTAGCTTCTGAGAATCGGCTGGATCCTCCACAGCATCAATCATTATGATATTATCAACTGCTTCATGAGCCTCAACATCCCCCGATTCAAGTCCCTTAGCACCACCAAAAATATCTTGCACAGCATCAGTAAATAGTGTTTCCTCATTCTTCACAGCCGCCTTGGTATCTTGTGAATCATCTAAAGAATCTTCGTCCTTTTCTTTAAATATAGCTTTTACTTCTTCCACCGTTGGGTTAGTATTAGCGTGTGCTTCAACATCTTCCTGTTCAAGGTCATGGTGAGCCGGAATCTCACTTCGAGGATAGACCTGCAACTTGGAGATTGTCCCAGGGGGAGCCAATGCTACTTCCTTGTATGAGGGAGATTTTCCAAGACTAACTATAGAAGGCTTTGCTGGATTAACATCATTTGGCGATGACCTTGAACCAGTTTCTGAATGAGAACTGAATTCGAATGTATCCTTAGCAGTAGTCTTAGCAGCTGCATGCACAGGCTTGTATGTAACAGCTTTGACCAATTTCCTTCCAGATCTAGTTCCATGGGCTAGGTTTACAGTATGATCATCTGTATAACCTCCATGGGATATTGTTCGCTTCTTCACAAAGTAGCACCTACTGTTCTGATCAGTATTCTTTACAAAATGATAGTCCGTGTCAGACTTCACATTCTTCTTCTGATAATAAACTTCGCCAATTGTTGCTCTTCTTTGCTTCAGTCGCTGGCCATATGAGCCAGATGATCTTGGCCGTTGAACTGGCCGCCATCCATCCTCTCCATCAGCACGCGTTTCAGACAAAATTTCACCCAAAATTTGTGGCTTTTCTTCTGACGTCTTATCTAAGATGGGCTGTTCAGAACCAAGTGTAGAGTCAGTCTCTTGCTCAACATCTCCACCTCCTCCTGGTCCAGTGATAAGTATTTCTTCATCTGAAGTCTCTTTTCGGGTTCCTTTTGAAGACTCATCAGAACTTGCTGAGCCTATGTTCTGGCAGGATTCAGTCCTTACCTGCCAAACAATTGAATTTTTTTATGGAATCATATTATATAAGATGAGGATGCATGAAAGAGGCAGCACAAGTAGTCAGTAATCGCAATAATGTAAAATATTGGATCAGTAAAACTGCATCATACCTTTGTTATCAGGCTTCTTCTCTTTACTGCCGCATCTCTCCCATTCACATCATGATTGGGACTGATGTAGTCGAGTAGATCTGACACGCTGACAAATACCATGTGGCCATAGAAATCAGAATACAAGTTATGCATCAGATTGTGAACAGTGTCTATGCTTCTTAGAATTGGCATTAAACCCATTCAAAATTATTGTTCTCCATGATCTCAAGAATCATAAAGAAGACAGTTTATTCGGTCAACAAGATTGAGCTGTTCCCACAAGCCACAACACCATCAAATGAACAATTAAATGTTGTATGGACGGTCACTGACAAGAAACATCAAAGAATGTAACAAGTGCAACCATTTCGATAAACTTAGATATTACAATCATTGCTAGGAGAGGAAATAAAAAAACGGAATTTTTCTGTTGAGATCCATTAAAAGAAACCTGTGCCTCAAGTAATATGCAAAGGCCATAAAGTACAAGATCCAGATGTGCAAGGACAATTCTACTATACCTCAGGTGACCTTTACTAGCTATTGATGCATCAGTTTTCCGAGTATCATTTCGAGCGGCTTCTTGCTGCTCAAAAGCCTTGGACTCAAAATATTCAAGCCAAGCAGCAGCATCCTGTCATGCGATTTAAAACTTTCAATATTTCAACCATATAAATTACAAACTCCTGTTGTATAATTTTGGTCATTTCCTTATCTGGTGGACCACTGAGTGTTAACAGAAAACAGAAAACACTTGAATGTGACAGTATACCTGTGTACGCAAATCATCTGGGCCAAGTTTTGCCTGCAGAATTTGCAAAGTTTTTTGCTCATGCTGCACACTTAAAGGATATGCTTCCATTAATGAGAGGGCTATTGCTATTGCATGATAACTTGCAGCTGTCTGCACAGATTTAAAATCCAAGAAATATGAAGTTAACAATGCAGATATCAGAAGTGTTAGACAAATTATACCAGCCTGTAGAGTGTTATCTTTACATGAGCTTTTTTTTAAAGGGGTACATATTATTTATTCGTTTTTAAGGATTCAAATAATTAGTAGATGTTGTCCTTGTATGAAATATTTAAACAATTTCTGCTGGTTTCACACTTCTGACTTGCCCACATTTTAGCAATTATGTTTAACACAAAATTCAGTAGAATTTAGTGAAGCATCGTACATAAAAGGATCACTTAAAAATTATACTAACTTCACACTTTGGCAAAGTCAAGAAGTACAAAGAAGATAATATAACCTGAACATGATCTGGACCAAGTAATCTTTGGTTGCATTTTAGAGCTTTGTGAAGATATCTGAGAGCAGCATGTACATTTCCCAGACCTTCTTCCATCATAGCCACATTAATGTATGTTGCAGCAGTATTTGGATGAGATGGGCCACAGGTGAGATGCAGAAGATATAAAGCACGCTTTACATACCTGAATAAAAAAAGTTGCAAAAGAAATTAGTCTAAAAAATATATTAATATTGAAACACTTTAAAACTTGTAAATTTACAATTTTTGCAATGATTAGTGTTAAATTTTTTTATCAGACTAGATAACCTGTCAAGTAGGCCAAATTTCTATATAATCCTCTCCTAATAAATTGTACTTTTCAAATTAAAAATGCAGTTATTCCTAAGAAAATTCCATCTATATTTATGCATCATCACTACATTGCAGCACAAGAATGAAACATACTTCAGTGCCAGCTTGGTATGTTTAAGTCTGTAATAGAACACTGCAAGATCCCCATAACTCTTCATAGTATCCGGATGATCTAGACCTATCTCTCTCTCATTGATATCCAGAGCCTTTTGCTGATAAATAGTAGCCTGTGATTGGATTGGACAGCTTAAAATGAATTGAAATTGAATCTGAAAACTAGAATAAAACAAAAAGGAGTAGAATATATATTTTGACCTAAGTGCATACAACTATAACTGGTAAAACTTATAAGCAAAAGAGTTTATTGATGAATTATAGTGAAGTGTACCTCTCACAAAGTTATGATAAATTAGAGTGTTATTTGCATGTCTATACACCTTGATTGTATATGCTACAAAGGTGATAAATTCTGCTAGTGTTTCTAACGCAACAATGTCCTCACAATACCAAAACAGAAATGACTACAAATAAAACCTGATTGAAGTCTCCAGCATGGTATAAAACTATAGCAAGTAAGCTGTACGCTCCTGCTGTCATCCGATGATAGGGACCACAAACAGCTACCAGCTTGGCAAGAGCCTGTCACCAAAAAAATCACAGCAGTCATCATACAATAATACCAAAAGGCATTGGGTATTTAAGCAAATTGTCAGTAGTTTGTAGATTTTCCAGCAAAGGCCTCTGGAGAGGTATACCTCTGTCCCATAGGTAACTGCATCTTCAAGTTTTCCCTTGTCTAAAGCTGTTTTTGATGACTCTAGGAGCTGCCTTCCATCTGCAGATGAGCATGCGGCTTGCTGCAGAGGGTTAGAACACGCATGAGATGCAAAATTTGGATCTATTTGACAAATTTCAAGACATCATACAAGCGAACACATAATTGTATTGTCTTGTCATGCTTATTACCTTGTGAACAGGGACCAAGCTGACAATATCCGATTTGTGGAAGGGGATTGAAGAATCCATGTCAAAATCCCTTGGAACAAGCTCAAAGCCAACCTAACATAGAAGACAGAGGTACAAAAATTATCATTGAACAACTGCTCAATGTCCTCATCGAGAGCAACAATAAGAACTACAATCTATTGACTATTTTAAGTCAGAATATGTCGCTATGTATGCAGTACTTGCACACACAAACAAATGTGGGAGTAGTGCTCAATAAGTGAAACCTTCTCATGAGATGGTAAATCCAATTTCAGTGACAAGGCTATAATATGATAATACAACCACGATTTTCCAACAAGCAACTAATAGTGGCCACTGGGTTGTTCAATCCACAATATTCAACAGGAAATGGTAGCTAACCTATATGATCGATTTCATCATTACAAGCATAAATTAAACCTATAATCAGCATGTAATTCACACAATAAATCATCAAATTTATCCTAGTGCACTCCTTGAAAATGGAAATATGAAAAAAATACAAATGCTTCTCCATGGTTATGCAATCTACAATGCAACCAGATATTGCAGATTCTATGGCTTACTTTCAGTACCTTGTGACATAAGCCACGTAAAATTGCATATTTCCTCAAGTTGTTGTAATTGAAGCTGCTTAGATCCCAATCAAATCGCTTCTTCAGAAACACTTCTAGCCATTTCCACAAAAGGGGGTGGATTTTGCATGATTTAACTGATTCTTTATTTTCAGGAACACCAAGCAGAAAATTCAATGCAGCAGCAATTGATGTTGCCATGTTCTCCATGTCAACAACAGCAATCACTGCCTGCAGGATATGCTTGAAAGCTCGAACTATCATCTCATGAATACAAAGTGATTGCACGTGTGATAGCTTTTCCGAAAGCTTGACCTATGAATTAAAAACAGAATACAAACATTATACAACAATTTAAATTTTAAACCAAGGACACAATCATTCTTGCTTTTAGCCCTCAAACTTAAAAACCTACTATTGAATTTTAAATCAAGGACACAACAACGTTTTTAAACCATCCTCTAATTTTAAAAAATAAAGTGAAATGAAAGGAATATAATGATAGATTATCATGAAACCTTTCTCTCCTTTTTTTTTTTTTAGTTTTACAAATACTTTTAACTTTCTAAAAAAAAAAAAAAAAAAACTTACAACGCATTTGGTATGACCATTTTCTGTTTTCATTTTCACTGAAAATAGAAAATGTAAGTGAAAATATGTTTGGTTCAATTTTTTTGAAAATGCTTTTAAAAATATTTTCAGAAAAGTGTAAAAATTTGGAAATGATAAATCCTCATTTCCTTTGAGAAGGTTGAAAACAAGGGAATACTGAAAATGCGGTGGCATTTTTTAAAATTTAAACACATTTATCTTTTTTTCCTCTCTCCCCCCCCCCTCCCCCACGGATGGAGTCCCTTTCTTCTGCAACTGCTTGTTCACTTCAACGGCCGCCACTGCCGTGGCCGCTTACAAGTAGGTACTCTGCCGTCATGGTTGTTGCAAGGAAAAGGGCTATGCTCATAGCTATTGCCTTTGACGTTGGTCATTCCACTGCCATCACCAATTGAGGCCAGTGTAACAGCATGGCTGTGTGGTTGCCATTGTGGAAGTGTTGCCACTGTTATGATGCATGGATGCTGCTGCTGGTGGGTAATGTGCAATGCAGTCTTGCGTGTTGTAGCGAAGAAAAGGAAGAAGAAAGAGAGGCCCCCAGTAGGTGGAAACAATTGGGGCATATTTGGATAGATGGAGTTAGGTGGAGCGGAACAGAGTGGGATTTTAAGTTGTTCCATTGTTTGGATTTGTAAAATTTAGATAGAATGAAGCGGAGATAGATAGACTTCATTCCATCAAATTCCATCCATTCTCCTCAAATTTCTTCCCTCCCAAGCTGGACGGAATGGAATGAAATAGAAAATAGCTAAGCAATGGAGCGGAGTAATTATTCAGCTCCGCTTCACTCCATTCTATTCCATTTCACTCCACCTAACTTCATAAAGAAAGAGAAATTAAATTAAATATAATATATTTAGTTTAATTAAAAACTATGATTGTTATCTGTTTTATGACTAATAATAAAAATATAATAGAAAGTCACTAGGATTCATCTAGTGGTGAAGGATTTTGGTAGTATGTATGAGATTTTTTATTCAAACCCCATTGCAGCTATCGTAATTTCAGAAGTACTAAAATAATAATAATAGTATAACAGAAGCAGTAAAACATGGCAATACAGTTCATGGAAATTGGAAAAGGAAGCATAGCAATACGGTTCCATAGCTGATTTTACAAGGCTATACAGCTACAATCAGCTTCCGTAGCATATAAATATATGTATACAAGGCAATATTATGATTGATAGTAAAAATTTACCTAAATATTTATGAAAAAGTTGGTTTTATTTTGCAAGGAAAAATGTTCTTGAAAAACGTTATTGAAGTAAAATTAATTTTTATCATTTAATATCAAATATAATTTTATTATCTTAAAATTGCATATTAAAATTACATTTTGAACACAGACAAACCAAACATATTTTCATTGTTTTTAATTTCTGTAAACAGAATTTATTTTTATAAACCAAATGCATTTTAATCCTTTTTAGAAAATAAAAACAGAAAATGAAAATAGGAAATATTTTCATAAACCAAATGCATTCTTAGCTTTTCATTCAAAACCCTTCATCCATACATACCCAAAGAGCTATCTTTTTGTATAGATATATTTTCCCTTTTTTAGGTATCCCGTAGATATAATTAACTATTACTAATACATAAAGTGAAGAAGACAAGTTTAGAGCACTGACAACATGTCCAAGAGAATGCATACGTAGACCCCTTGTATGCATAAAATCTGTTAGTGTGCGGCCATCAACAGGAGAGAGTTCCAATGAGCCAAAATCAGCTACCTGTGTTGCATATAGTTAATACTAGAATAGGAGTGAATAAAATATAATCTTGTTAACTGGAATGCATCACAGACAGCAAAGCAAATTAAATTTCTATCATTACCAGATTCGGGAGAGCAATGTCCATGTAATATTTCTGAGACAATTCAACCAGATCTTGCATCGACTGCATAACATGAAGTAGTTTAGGTCAGAGGATGAATGCCATAGTTTGGTTTGGATACTAGAAACTTGGGCTTTGATGAAAATACCCTGCAGTGAAGTCCAGTGCCTGATTCTTTTAATCGGGTAAAAGTAGTTTCAGATAACATCCCCTTCAAAATAAGCTCATTTTCTGCTGCTGTAGCTTCATGCTGTGATTCTACTGAGAGCAATGGAGAACTTTCAGATTCCTCATTTACACATGCCAGAAGAGTTTTGGAGTTTTCAGATGCCACTTTAGGATTACTTATATCAGATATATTTTTGTTGTTCTTGAAGGCTCTAAGCGGTTTACCTAGCCCCTCCACCTTCATTTCATTCTTAGCCTTATCAGAAGAGGGTTTCTTATCTTTTTCTGTGTTGTTTTGGTCCTGCAAATGTTGTATCTAGCAGGCTCCAAGTTCCCATCTTACAAAATTGTCCAGACATGGTTTCTCTTCCTCAAGCTTGGAAAGGCTTTCTTTAATCAGCCTCTCCACAAATGCACAGGAAGCTCCAAGCTCTTCACTCTCAAGAGCCTGCATCTGAGTCACCGGTCTACTGTTCTCTGACTCTGTTATGTTGAGAAGTAATCTCAAACTGAAAGGTAACAGTAAAATAGTCCACATGAGTAAAAGAATATTATGCAAACAATTGTAACATTGGATGGTTCAGGACTACCTGTTAATGTTGAGTGCATTGGCACCACCCTCTGGCTGGTCAAACAATCCAATATTTTGATGAGATGGAGAGTCAACATTTTCATTTCCTCTGCCCTCAACTTTCACAACAACCACATAACCACAATATCTTACATTGACAATACCTAAAGTGTAAATATCCTGCATGCAGAATGAGCAACACTATCAGTTATATGAAGGAAACAAAGCAGCTCTGAAGCACTAAGTTGGCCATTTTTATTTATATTTATTCTGTACAAAGGGTATCATACATGTGCTGCAGTATTCTCATCAGCAGTAATTCCTTTCAGTAGATTTCGCTGTACCAGATCCCTTTGATTTACTCCAGTGGCTTCAACTCCATCAATTTTAGTATCAACCTTACAGCTCGCATCAGAAGCATCTTTCAAGACCCTGACACTCAAGTCACCTACTCTCTCATAAAGAATATTATTTTCTGGCACAGAGCAGCTTAAATCTGGCTCTCCCATTACATGTTTAACGGTGCTGATAGCTCTGAAAATGGCAACATGAACAAAATGGCTGTGGAGAAGGAATGCTTTCCTATCACGAACTTGCCTTTCTTCCGCTGTCTTGCATGGCATCGATGCAACAAATGAAAACTCATTGGCCCAAGGAATCAAATCAAACTTCCCGTCTCTTTCAAGACCCCCACTATTGCCTCCCCAACTTTCATCCTCCACGGGAAGGGGAGGAAAAACTGCCCGCGATTGCACTGCAACAGGGGGAACAAGCCACGTGTTGGCTCTGAAACCATAAGGAAGATTCCCAAACTGAAGAGACAAAAGAAAAAAGCAAATGAGCATATCACAATAAGCGAAAAGCCTGATCACTGAAGAACCAACAGAAGTCATTAACATGTTCTACTTGTATGGTTTGTGAAAAAATAGAAGTGAACAAATCAAAGTTATAATATACCTTGTTACGTTCAGAAAATGCCTTCATGAGATCATCATAAGCCTGCAAATTAAGAAACAAAAAAGTTGAAGTTTACCTTAGTTATAATCGACACAATCTAATCCAAATAAAAATGAAAGATTTATGTAACGTAGTGGCAGGAACACTAACAGTATCAAAAGCTCTGCTAAGGCGTCTTAACAAATCAACGAGATTATGACTAAAAAGGCGCTGCTTTCCAACAGTGTAAAACCCCTTTCTGCAAGCTTCAACGTGCAAGACTTTCCCATTACACACCTTCACCTGATAGTTAGTCAACGCAAATTTCTTTTTCTTCAATTCCACTGTTATTCTTTTCCTTTGCATCATTTTTGCTCCCAAAAAAAAAAACAACTAGACAACACAATGCATAACATAAATTCAAACACGAATAAAAAAAGGAATTTACATCAATGGAGAAGAAATGATCCGGCTCTGATATCTGCTGAAGTTGCCGTTTCACCGTCTTCTTAATATCTGCACAAACTCATCATCAGCTTCAGCTTCGGCATCTGATTATTCTTATGACTAGAGAAGAGGAAGAGGAATGTACGTACATTGGAGAGGGGGAGTGAGATGAGAAAGAGAGAAGAACTCGTAGAAGCTCCCCAGCTTAGGGCACGAATAGCCTATCTCGCAGTCTCCATCAACCACCTCAGCCAGCGGCGGCGAGGTGGAATTATTTGCCGCGTCTAGCTTCGCCGCCGACGGACCGAAATTGGTGGTGCAGGCGACGATGTCGAGCAGTCGTCGAACGTGGGCCACCGCTCCATCGTCGTGGTAATCCTCTGTCCAGTGTCAAAACGACGTCGTACGATTAATTCGTTTTTCTAGCTGAAAATAATGGACAAGCGTAATAATAATAATACGAAAAATAGGAAAATACCTTGGAGCAAAGTGAGGACGCATGGCTTCAGTGCGGACACATCCACGGTGTCCTTTAAACGTGGCCCTCTCACCTGTATTGCCAAAGTATAATTGGTTTAAATTTACCATAATCTTATTATTTCTTTGCTTATAACGTTTTCTAGTTTCATTCCAAGTATTCCAATCATTTTCAAATGCCAATTATTAGAGCACTTTTTTCTTTTTTACGATCAAGTGATGCCATATTGCCATTATTCATTCATATCATTCTCAGGTCACAAATCCATATCATTGAGTACTCTTCAGATATCTATCGCCCAATGGTATAGTAAAGTAGAACTATCACTCTTAGATCAGTCTAGAGTTAGTTACAGGTAGTTACTATATATACCAGCTGTAATAGAATTAGTTAGTTAGTTGGCTATTAGAAGAGTTAATCTACTCTACGCCTCAATATATAAATACCTGAATTATGTGTAATTACATTCATTCAATACAATCACATCATTCATATCACATTGAGCTCTCTATTCTATTCTCTTTGCTCTCAACACTCTCATCACTTCATCTTTGGTTCTGATACCTTAGATGGTATCAGAGCTTTGAACTTCAGCTATGGCAGCAAGTGATTCCTCACAAAATATTGCACCCATGCAAACCTTTTCGAACAGTGATGAAATTGGAGGATGAAAACTTTCTCCCATGGAAGGAGCAAGTGGAAGCTATGGTTGAAGGATGCTTGACCATGTCAATGGTGAAGGAATTCCATCGATGCATGCATCAGATGCAGATCGTGCAGCAAGGATTGTGAATCCTGAATATCAAAGGTGGAAATGACAAGATGCATTGATCAAGTTGCGGTTGCTTGCTTCGATGACCAGAGCATTCACGACTAGAATGGTTGGATGCGTGTTCTCACACCAAATCCAATCCAGATTAGAGACCTACTTTACGTCACAAATCAAAGCAATTGTAGGAGCAAGGCATTATTCATAGGTTTGCCTATCCTCACACTCACTAGCAGAATGGTATTGTTGAAAATAAGCATAGACATGTAGTGGAGATGGGCTTCACATTACTGGCAGCCGCTTCTTTGCCACTGAAATACTGCACCAACTCAATCATTTATACCCTTAATTCCCTTGGTTTCACCCCTATAGCAACATGCTCACTCATATACCTCTACCAATGTCACTAGATCTGATGAAACCCCTGTCACTGCATTAAGACCTAAATTTGAGGCAACATCTGACACTGCAACTGTCTCTGTAGTTAGTGGTACAGCACCAGCTTAGCCATTGGCCATAGCTCCAGTTACTGCTTCCAGGAATTTAGAATTTTTGGTTCAAGTTCTTGTTATTACAAAAATTGTACCAAATGAAATAAATACTCACACAATGAATACCAGGGCCAAGGATGGAGTTTTAAAACCTAAAGTTTTCCATGCTAAACTAGAACCAACTAATGAAAAGCAGGCTCTACAAATTCCTCACTAGAAACAGGCAATGGATGATGAGTACAGTGCCTTAATGAGGAACAAAACTTGGGAGTTAGTACCTCTTCTTGTAGGGAGAATTGTCATTGGAAGCAAATAGGTATATAGGATAAAGTTCAATCCCAATGGATCAATTCATTAATACAAGGCTTGACTAGTAGCTCAAGGCTTCAATCAAAGGCCTGATTTTGACTTTATAGAGACATTTAGTCCAATGGTCAAACCCACATCTATAAGGCTAATACTATCTCTAGCTGTTTCTCAAGGCTAGAGTATAAGGCAATTGGATGTAAACAATGCCTTTTTAAATGGTGACCTTGAAGAGGATATATATATAAGGCAACTACAAGGCTATTAAGCAGGAGATGGAACTCTAGTGTGCAAACTAACTAAAGACCTTTATGGCTTAAAGCAAGCTCCAAGAGCTTGGCATTAAAAAACTAGCTAGTGCTTTGGTTAGATTTGGTTTTACTCCTACCCAATCTAATGTGTCCTTATTCACTAGAATCACACCTTCTAGCACCACCTATATACTTATCTATGTTGATGATATCATCATAACTAGTAGTTCCTCTTACTACATTTCTGAGTTAATTCTGAAACTGAATAGCTCATTTGCCTTAAAAGACATGGGGACCCTTCATTATTTCTTGGGAATAAAGGTGAAACACATTGTTGCAGGAGGTCTTCTGCTGTCCCAATCCAAATACATTCAAGACTTACTGTAGAAAGCAAGTATGCAAGGCTGCAAAGCTTACTCAACTCCCCTGTCTTCTTCTACCAAGCTCACAACATTTGATGGAGCTCCCTTTCTTGATCCAAGTCTATACCGATCTATTGTTGGTAGCTTGCAGTACCTCATTGTAACTAGACCTGAACTACCCTATTGTGTCAATAAGGTGTGTCAATTCATGCAAAATCCCTTGGACACTCACTGAAATGCAGTCAAAAGAATCCTTAAATACCTAAGTGGCACCTATCAGTTTGGCTTACATATTCGGAAGTCATCCACTCTTAATATTACTAGCTATAGTGATAGTGATTGGGGGACTAATGCTGATGACAAGAAATTCACAAGTGGCTATTGTGTGTATTTGGGTCCAAACTTGATTTCTTGGTCCTCTAAGAAACAGCATGTAGTGTCTCGATCAAGCACTAAAGCTGAGTATAGACGTCTTGCTGCTCTTGTTGCTGATGTCTTCTGGATTAGAAGTCTTATGACTGAAATTCAGCACCCCTTATCTGGTGTTCCTGTGCTGTACTGTGAGAATCTGTCAGCAGTTCTCCTTGCTGCCAATCCAGTGTTGCATTCAAAGTCCAAGCACTTTGAGCTGGACTTACATTTTGTTAGAGATCACATTGCAAAAGGAAGAGTCAAGATAAGTCACATTCCTACTTCAGCCCAAACAGCTGACATTTTGACCCAACCAGTCTCATCCTCCTTGTTTACTCAATTCAGGTCCAAACTCAAGCTTGAGGATGCTCAAGCCTTGACTTTGAGGGGGCTGTAAGGTAGAGCTATCACTCTTAGATCAGTCTAGAGTTAGTTACAGGTAGTTACTAAATATACCAGCTGTAACAAAATTAGTTAGTTGTTAGTTGATTATTAGAAAAGCTAATCTACTCTAAGCCTTAATATATAAATACTTGAACTATGTGTAATTACATTCATTTAATACAATCACATCATTCATATCATATTAAGCTCTCTATTATCTTCTCTCTGCTCTCAACACTCTCTTCACTTCATCCTTGATTTTGATACCTTACAGGTAGCCTATCTTGATATTGTGTCTGTAATTCAATTGGCTAAGGACTCAAAAGTCAACAGTCTAAAGCTTAAAAAAAAGCTACATATTGCACCAATAAATGGCTAGCATTAAAGCAAATTAATGGTACAAAATTTACCTCATGTGATAGTGAACAATTGGTAATATAACAGGTCTCTGTATTCACCGATAAAAGCCGGCGAATATCGATTATTCTGTCCATTGATATTCCCTGCTTCACAAAATTGTTTCGATCATTTACAACTAGTATTTCTCATTATTATAACAGATAATAATAATGATAATGATGGTAAAGTGGTGAAAGCTAAGATAACGTTCTTAGATTAATGGAGTTACTTCTAAGCTAAAGGCGAAAAGACTTGAAAGTATAAAATTTAGGGAAGCGTACGTTTTGGTTCCTTAGAAATGGGTTCTCATATTTTGTCAGAATGTTAGACCTTATATATAGCATCCTCAAATTAACAATATATTACAACCAAGGACACTCTTAATTGTATTCCATTAATGCAATGAGTGTGTTCAAAATAATTAAAAAGATAAATACATAGGCACTCTAAGAATAAAATAATGTATTTACTATGCTCTATTTAATAAATAACATAAATTTTATGAGTCATTATTGTCTCCCATTTTTTTCTGCATACTTAATTGATGTGTCATTTATTAAATGGAACAGAGCAAATATATTTTTTTGCTCTCAGAGTATATAAGAATTTCAGGATAAAAAAAATGTAAATAATTTGATTTGTAAATCCAATCTTGCGTTTGGATCTATAAAAAAAAAAAAAAAAGAAATGAGTTGATTTGTATGTCTATAGAATTTCCTTCCTTTATTCTTGAAAATCCAACCAAATTTGATAAGATTTGCATAAAATTGAATTAATTTTAAAACTTAAAACTAAATTAAATTAACTCATTTCAATTTTTTAACCATTCCAAACGCATAGTGTATCTGTACACCAAAAAATGCACACAAAAAAAGGTTTAGTGTATTTTAAACATCAGAATTAATTTCTAAATCGATTCAATTCAATTTCCTATTTAATCATTTCAAACATAATATTTAACTTATAAATCAATTCAAATCAAATTGTTTTCCATTTTTTTTATGATTCCAAACCCTATTTTAAGGTGTGCACGGCTCTGTGAAGTACAGAGAATAGGCCAAAAAAGGGTAGGTTAAATGTTGAATCATTGGTTTATAATACAGTAGAGTGCAAAAGTTAAGGTCGACAACATAGCCTACTAACAAGAAAATTCAAATGAGTAAGTGGGCTAATTGTTGAGACAGATATTGGCTAGGGTTTGTTTATAGACAAAAATATGGAGATATTGGAGACCGCAGAGATGGAGACATAAATAATAAATATGTATAGAGGTATTATTGAAAAAATAAATAAATTTTTGTCTCTGTATTCTGTCTCTACATTTTGAAAGTATAGAAAATTTTTTTGTCCTGTGTTTCTATCTTTATCACTAAATAAGTTTGTGTCTCCAGCATCTCTATATTTCTATATCAGAGATAATAAACAAACGCAATCTTATAGTATACAATAATAATTAATATTAATCTACGAGGTGTAAAAGTTCAGCACTATTGGGAACACTCTAGCAAAAGATGCCTATCCCTATCATATCAAAAGAAGACATAACACAAACACAAGGTGATTTCCCAATAACTAGCGAATAAACAATCAGATATGACAATAAACTTGCTATTTTAATCTGTCCGCAAATACAATATACAAACCAACCTTGAGAATAACATGAGTTTCATCGGGGAGGTTCACAGTAATGTCCACCACAACCGGATGAAGAACTGCACAGTAACAAAACAGTAAGAAACAAGTTTATTATGAGAAATTGAACAGGAAAACAGGTTTTTACTTCGGGTTTGTTTGGTTTTATTTGAGTTTTCAGTTTTCTAGTATTTATTAATAAAAAATTAAAAATTTTGAAAATTAAAATATATAATTTTTAGAATTTTTAATTTTTCTTTCATAAATTCTGAAAAACTGAACATGAAAACTAGAATTGAAAACTGAAATCAAACATGTCTTAATTTCTTTTCTTTTACCTTTCTCATCCTTCTTCTTCGTCTTCTTCTTCTTCTTCTCTCCCTTGGCCTTTCCACGACTGTTTCTCGGTGCCATTTTGGACTTGTCTGAAATGGAACGAACTGAACTTGAAGCTTTGCACAAAAGAACAAGTTACAGTATACAGAGTGATCAGAAACTTAAATTTAATAGTAAGGCATCCATCAATATATACTTATGGTTTAAGTATTAATTCCAAATTTAAATTTTTTAAAAAAAGAGGAAGAAGAGAAAAGTAAGTATTATTCGTCACTAGCACGGTTTAAGATATGTAAGAGAAGTTGCAAAGACAGATACTGAGAAGTACGCACCAACAGTGGTGCAAGCTAGGTGCAGTGTTAGTGAAGTGAGATTAATATTATATTGGGAAAGTAGAGGAGCATATATATATATATGAAGACAGTTGGGACGATGAATGAATGTGAAAGGGTAGTTCAGAGGGTGGATAATGAATTGGGCATGGCCATTGAAGAGGCTTGCCTTTGAATTGAATTGAATTGACTTGATTGAGCACGAGGGGATAGATAGAAGGAAGAAAAATGGGAGAGGCAGGGAGGGGGAGATATAGGGTAGTGTGATATTGAAGGAAGGGCTCAGATTTAATCATTTAACTGAAGGTCACAGATCAGAAGATTTGATTTCATAAATAAAAATATTTGCCTTTCTAAGGCAGCTTCTGAATTTTACAGGCTCGTAGTAGTCATCGTCTAATCAATTTTGGTCAATAATTTTTCATTTTCCATTTTTATACAAAACCATATTTTTTTATTTATTGAAATAATTTATTTATTTTTGATTCAATGAATAATCTTTCATGCCAACACTTAGTTGATTTAGGTGGTTTCTCATTTGTTTTGTTCTGGTTGTGTATTTCACATTAGGCATAATGGATTAAATTAATATTATACCTTATATTTTTATATGTAGTTTAGTGCAGGTAACTTATAAATTTGTTTATCATAAACTCTTTATGTATCAAAATGATATTTAACTTAACTCGATATCCAGAGAGGCCAAATTAATTTGGTCCAGTTAATTAATTTTTAATGTATAAGGTATCTTTCATTTTTTAATATTTTATTAAAATAATAATAATAACTAAAACTATATAAATAAATATAAATCATAATAAAATATTACATAATAAATAAATTCTTTAAAACGTCATATATTGTATAAATTTAATTATATAAATCAAAATACAATTAATTATAATTAATGAAAAAATATTTACTATATTATTTGATTTTAAACTTAAATTTGAATAAGTAATAAAATTTAGTATTTGATTATAATTTTATTTTTTATATAGAGTATATGATGAAAAGTGCAAGTCAAAGGCATTAAAATATATTAATAAAGAAATAAAGTCATTAATAATTTTAGGTTTTATATTTTATTGCATTGATAATAATTATTAAAAATTGAAGTAAATAATAAATAAAATTTGATGTAAGTTATAATTAATTTCATATAATAAAATTGTAAAAAATTATGATAATATGACTACATAAAATAAATATTTAAACTATAATTTTTTTTAATGTTATACATTCATAATTTGTAAAAGTCATTATTTTTATAAATGTATTTTTTAAATATTTATTTAATATTAAAATTATTTGTAATAGTGAGTAAATAATATATATATATATATATATATATATATATATATATATATATATATATATAATAACATATTATGCAATATGTCACTAAACTCTGAATAATAATATTACAATTCTAATATCTCTTATATTAATATGTTATACTATATCTTGTCAAATCTTATTTTATCAGGCATATCAAATGGACTTTTAAATTAAATTTCGAGCTCTAGTTTTATGGATTAAAAAGATTAGCATCAGAAGAGACTTACTCCCCTAATAAACAGCCCAACTTGAGTTGAATTCCTGATAATCTTATAGATTTTTTATATTGGTGTTTAGACAATGGAAAAAAAAAATATATAAGCCATAATTAAACCAAAAAACATTTTCAACTCCCTTGAAATTGGAATTGCCTAAAAATTTTAAATTTTATGTTTTGATTTATTATAAAACTAAAACCTGAATTGTAATTTTATTTTTTGAAAGTGTGATTTAAAATTTTAAATTAATAAAACATTAACACAAATAACCATTTTTTACCATAGTAATATTGTTTTATTTTTTATTTTTTGAGAAAATCATTTACATATAAAAGAGTTTAGAACACAGGAAATTTTTATCAGTTTTTTTTAAAAATTAATTTCAATCATTATGATTACTTATAAATAAACGGAAAGGAAATATATTCATCTGTTTTGGAATTGGTAATTATTAAGATATAGGATAAGTGTTACAAAGACTCATTTTAATTGCTTTTAAATTCCTTATAATTAGTTTATGGAATTATAATACGAACTGTACATATTATGCCAAATACAAAAAGTAGGATCGAGAAGTTTAATTCTAATTCTAAACTTTAACAGGGCGTTTGGAAACCCTTGGAATTCATTTCCATCATGGAATTGAATTCAATTTCATTGTTTGGAAGCAACTTAAGTGAAGGAATTGAATTCTCATGGGAATTGAAATCCAGCAAAACTAAGGAATTGAAATCAAACCCAAAGGGGTGCGATTTGGTGTGGGAATTGAATTCCAACAAATGAAAATACCAAAATAACTTTACTTAAATATAATGTTTTATTCCTAACCTTTTAATGAAGGATAAAAGTAAAAATAATTAAATTAATTCATTTTTAGATCCATTTCAAACGAAAGAATTGAATTCAATTCTTTAATTTACTGTTTCATTCCAAACATAAGAATTCAATTCAATTTTTGATGAAATTTAATTCCTAATGGAATTCAATTCAATTCAATCTATTTAAAGGTTTCCAAACGCCTTGTAATTTCATACTCAATTTCAAATATCATGTGATATATAAGCCCTTTTAATGTCCATTTCCTGAAAAAGAATATATTATTTCTCTTTCATAAAAAATAAATAAAATATACATAAAAAAATATTATTTATAGTTGCATGAAAAATAATGCCAACTCACGTTTTATCTAATAATGAATATAAGATATGAATATTATTTAAAAAGAGTATATTTTTCATCATTACATATTTCGTCTAATGATGAAATATGAATTGACATAATGTCACGTGTAACATAAATATAAATAACATTACACGTACACAAATTTTACACGTACACAAATTTAGCTGCATACACATCCTTTGGTGAAAAAAAAAAAAACAAGGTACGGAAATGCCAACTAAGGAGAAAGGACAATGGCCACTACAAAGTAGGAATTCTAGACCGATGAACTCCACTCGGCAAATCAAGTGGGGCGGCATTAGATTATGTAATAACATTCTGAATACAAAGAAAAAGTGCAGCTCAATATTCAAATAATGTTCTTTTGAGGCCACTCCCATCATCTAGCAGTTCATTGGCATTTTATTCAAGCAAAAGAACCCGTGATTTGCTATCGCTGCAAAGTGCAGAATTAAATCATTGTTATCATCAATCATCAACGTGTTACAAAAGGCAGTAATATGAACCAGCAAAAGTGAATTCTCATCACAACAATCTTCTAGCAAATTCAAGAAAAATGTTTTCCAACTTGTTAAAGGCCCAAGAATATAATGCCACCATTTTTCTTCCAAAACAGCATTCGCCTGCTAGGAGTTGAACCTTGTCTTCTAAATGAATTGGATTGTTGTCAATCTCCACTTACAGAGGGCACTACGAGCAATGGCGGCATATGATCACTAGTGAGCTAAAATAGCGGCGGCAGAACCCTGAAAACATCATTCATGACGCATCCTAGGAAAGGACAAGCATTAAGCATACTATGGTTGCAGAATGCAATGGACTTCCAAAGTGGAGTACACCAATAATATCGTGAGTAGAACATGTCGTGTTCCATGGGCACAACGACTCCCATCTGACTCATCAAGTTTTCACCAATAACAATTATTTTAGCGCAAGACTAATATGCTGATGCAACATATTACATGTACCAACCCTTAATAACATGTTGATAAGTTTGGATTTTGAAGAGAAAGGAAGAGAGAAAAAGGATTTTAAGTATAAAATTTTAAAATCGTACATTACAAATCTTGCCTTCCCTTTCCTCCAAAATCCAAACTCAAACGTAACCTAAATTTACCCGGTCAACACAACCTTTCACCTTTTTTAATAAACAAATAAGCATTGCAGCAATACTTACACTAACTAAAACATTGGATACAACTAGAAAAAGAGCGCACAGCATAGTGAAAATTCAGTGCACAAACTCTTTGACTATCTTCAACGAATGAAGAGTAAACCAATTAGAGTAGTCTATCCGATGTACATATCATCGGATAAATTTGTCGCTAAAAATAAAACTTCCTAACACAGTCTCTAAGAATTATAAATATAGATTAAATTGGTCATTTTCAGATAAGTTAGTCCCAAAAGATCTGCGGGTTGTTCATGCCTTAGGCCTAAGGGGATGAATTTGTTTTGGTGTACATAAAGTTTGTCATTCCTTCCTATGTTTCTTGCTAATCCAGATCCAATATCAATATAATTTTATTAGGATGGTCATTGGTAAAGCTCTGGAAACTATTTATGGAAAAATAAATGAGATGCCAGGACAACAAATGAAAAATGAAGCATTGTGAAAGATTATCAATTAACTAAGAACACATAATACAGTTACGGAAGTTTACCATCCAACAAGAACTCCAGTGATAAAAGAATGATTAAAATTCATAAAATGTGAAGCAGATAGATAACGAGGTGTTGTAATTCACCAAGGGGCACCAGCATGAGGAAGTGAGCAATGAGTTAACGCCATATATAAAAAAACCACAAGTCACATTATAGGGCAATACAATAATAAAAGAATAAATTAAATAATGGTGTCAAAGAAGCCAATAAGAGATGATAAGATGGAGTGATAATATTATTATTCCTATTCCAATTGGGAAGGAAGAAGTAGGATCTAAAAACAAGTGTCAATTATGAAAGCAAGCAAAACATTTTTATAATGCATACAAAACAAGGAAAATGGTGTGGTAGGAGAGCAATGCATATGCATCAAGTATAAGGGGAAGTAGTGTAGGTCGGCATTCAATACTAGAATGCAACCCGGCTACCCACTACTCACTTCAGCCCCTTAGCTCAGTTAGTTAAGTTTGTTGTAGAGGATGTTGCGGAGTCACAATGCAATAACTTAGCAAAGGACAGGAGCCTTATCCACTTATATTTATTACGGTTTATGGGAATGGATGAATGCCCTTTTACTTGGAAACGAAACATTGTATGTCACTACTCACTACCGTCTTCCCCCGCTCAGACCTTTTACAATAATACCATCATTTCCTCGCTTGCCCCTTTCAATTCATTCATTCATGTATATAGCATACATAAATAAATAAATGAATAAAAACGAATCAAATTGAAAGCAAAATTGAAATCGGTAGGACAGAGTTGAGACTATCATGAAATACAAGATTTACTGAAGAAAGAGGGAGAGGCTAGGGGTGTGAACAGCGAACCCCGCCCGCGGCAACGCTACGCCACAGAGCCGGAGGGAAGGGAAATAAATGGTAGAAGCGCCTACAGCTACAGGTTGAGGAATTCCGGTTAGGGATTATTAATCTCTAGTTCAAAAGGGGTTAATCATTTTTTGTTTTTTGGGTCTAAAGGGGGTTAATCTCTAGCAAGTTCCATTCCATTCCCATACATGATGGGGCGGGCCTATTTCTTTGGATTAGGCTAGTTTCCTGTTCGCCCATCAACAACATTTTTGTGAGCCCAATGCAAAGAATCAGGCCCAGTCAACACTTTCGTTTGACCCAAAACTATATTTTTGTCTTTGTCTATGAAGCATAAACCCTGATTAATTTTACAATTTTATTACCACACTTATTACTGATACATTTTAGACACACCAAACTCAAAAATTATAGGACACGGACACGGCATATATATATAATTTTTTTATTTTTTTTGTGTGATTTTTTTATCATTTTATGATCAATTGAAGAATTTTCAAAATAAAATGACCCAACAGCATAAGTTCAACTAAATAATTTTGGATGATTTTAGGTTCATGTTGAATTAGAGTAATATCTAGCTGTGTTTGATACGTTTTCGAGCTGAAAAAAATTATTTTTTAATTGAATACATACTAATATGTGTCGTGTGGGAATCGGACACTTACACGTGTCTGGCACATGGACACACCACCTTCTCGGTGTGTCCGTACTTCGTAGGTCTTTGTCTTTGTTTTTTCACCCCTTCTCTCTCGGGAACTCCCACTGTCACTGTGAATGACCCACTGTGTTCTCTCAAGACCTTACTTTCCTCGTAAGTTATTTGGACTGGCACCTTCCTAGAATTTATCTGTCGGTAGGCACTCACCAAATGATATAAAGGTGAAGAGGTACGTGAAAAAGAAAGTGTCGCCATGACTTGTTAGGCTTGTGGCTGACTGTTAAAGAATCTCTCTTGCTTTCGCTGTTGTAGTTAGTTACTTCAAGGTGAAGTAATCATGGCTAGCAGCAGTAATGCCTCCGCCTCCGCCCCTCAACAACCAACAGTACAACAAGATGATGAAATCGATTGGCTTTCCGCGATAAGCCATATAGACCCTGAGTTCGCAGACCCTGAGTTCGCAGGATTCGTTCTCCCCGCGTCAGCAAACCGCTTCAATCGCGTCACAAAGTATGACTTCAAGGACGACGAGTTCATGAACCGACCTGGAATCTCCCTGGATCGACACACCGACCCTGAAATCGCCAAGTTAGGGCAAAAAGTAATCCCAATGGTCTCCTCAGGATTCACTAGACAGGGAGCCGCTGCCATTCTCGTGCTTGCATACCACCTGCGTTCGCCACCTGGCACCGATTACAGCGACTATGTGTTCAAAGATGGCCACAAATATGCAACAACCGAAGACACCAAATACACTGATCACGAGGATGAAATAATGAATTTTAAAGCTCAAGGTTCTGCAAGGCCCATCAGCAGCCCAATAAGTGACTCTGTGAAGGAGGAAGCTGCGATGTACTCGTACATAGCTGCTTCTATGCTACGATTGTTCACCAAACCCGCTGCAACTTATGTGAGGGCTTGGAACCGCATAATCGAGGGTTTTGCAAAGTCCTATAGGAAATCGGTGTCCCAGTACACGAGGGTGCTCCCTACGCCCAACGAGGAGTCATTGAAAGACCTGGCATATTGGTTCTGCTCCTGGGAACCCAAAGCAAAAGTCACACTCTTTCGGTTGCTACACATGAGCAACTCCAACAAGGACCACATTGGAATGAAAAACTTCCTGTATGACTTGCACTTGTCCTACACCGGAATGCACATTGTTCCTATGCTTTTTCAGCTCTGCGAGTTGCTGAATTGTGGCGCTGATGTCGTCCTGGCGGCCATCGAGGGCATTCAGAAAAAGGGCGAGGTGACCTGCCTCAAACACATCTTGGAGCTCCGTCCAGATGGTGATGGTGGTGGCGAGAAGCATAAGCGAAACATGTGGCGCTATGGAAGGCTGATTGATGTGGAATTCATGGCTGACCTTCAAACAAAAGGGTGTCCCAGGCTGGTGTATATCTTTGGAGAGGCATTGAAGTCTGAAGCACCAGAGACCCACGGTGGGATACTGAACATCGCCCAATTGGCACGTATTAGTGAGTATTGCAAGAAGAGATGGGCTGCTGAGGCCCAGGCGCTGTTGCAGATACTCAAGGAAGACAGCTTCAGACCAATAAAAAAAAAAAGGGTAGCCATCTAGACTCGCTCAACATGAAGAGAAGAAGACTTCGCATTCGTTGTGGAGTGCGTGTTGAATGATATATGAAAGGATATGAAAACAATAATTAGATGTTGACCGACTGGTACTCAATCGTTTTCGTGTTT
Organism: Dalbergia cultrata; assembly: GCA_031216105.1. NCBI lineage: Eukaryota > Viridiplantae > Streptophyta > Magnoliopsida > Fabales > Fabaceae > Dalbergia > Dalbergia cultrata. The sequence goes on from JAVHNL010000501.1 coordinate 30,293, forward strand.
ATATTAGCTTTAGCTATAGTAGTATAGTGTGTGCTATTAAATATTATTGGCTTGGAATTTTTATTTCTGCAAATCTGTTTGAGAGATGAGAACAATATCATCTAGTGCATTACTGGTCATAGGCCTTGTGCTAGCTGTGAAGTGTGTTAATTTGCTCTGTGTTGTGGACTTGAGTGATAATTACCCAAGGAAGCAAGCAGCTATGAATGATAGTTAATAATGGAGATGTGACTCAGTCTTAATAGAGTGTGGTTTGTTGTAGATTTCTATCCAGTGAATGAAGTATATTGGCTGTGGTTAATGGTAAAATCTTTTTAGATCACACAGCTGGAATTCTCCTGCAGTTTGATCGGAACTAGTTGCATTCCTAGTTGCCACGTAAATGTGCATGTAGTCTTAGAGAGGTATGTGCCAGTTTATGCAAAAATAGGCAACAGTGAGATGTGTCATTTGTAAGACGGGTTGGGGATTGGGAAGATACCAAAATTATTATCGGTAACAAGTGTGTCATTATCGTTATCGATTAATTTTGTTATAAACTTAGGAGGCTTCAAAAGGAAAAATTGTCAATTACTCTTTTGCGCTTGTTCATTGAGCAGGTGCCAAATTGCAGTCCACCAAGAACAGGATTGCTATTTCTAAAGTAAACACTCATTAAATCACAACGTAAAATGAAGTCATTTAGTTTTAAGCGAGTGCTATACTTATGCTTTAGCAAAATCTACAATAGGGTTTGACAGATTCCCGAAACATTCAGTACATATTTAAAATTTGTAGATTTGGCTGGGATTCATTTCAGCCGGGGTTTAAAAATATTGCTTTTTGAGTTTCAATTCACTGCAAGTCCTACGTCAAGTTTCTATATAATACTATCAAGTCGTGGCTTTATTCTTCGTACTAAATGGGCATTTTCCATCTGATATATGAAAGCGTGTTCAAAACTTACATTTATCTTAAAAGTCTACCATTTCACTCAGCTTGATGTTACCTTTATAATTGAACTCGTGCTAAATCATTGAACTGGATTCAGTTCAGTATAACAAATTCTGTTATGCATTTGACACTCAACTCCAAGCTTATACGACATTACCTTGTCTCTTTAACTGCTCATTTAATTATAGTTAAGACATATATATAGATATATACACACCCACTTTTACATGTTCTATCATATCCTATATTCTTAATAATAATACAATTAGAAACGTATCAAAAGGAAAGTTTTGTCATATGACAAATTTCCTCCAATTAGAATACAATACATAATTATTTTTTAAAAAAAATTATAAACATCCTATCAATTTATTATAATATTTTATCAAATTATTTTTATTATGACATAATATTATTAGGGCGAATAAATGATATCAATCAACTATTTCTTCATTACATAATTAGAAACCTACTCTAGACAATTTTGAAAAATTTCAAATTTTTCTTCAATGAGAATTTAATATATGGTTATTTTAAAAAAAATCTGAACATATCAATTTATAATAACATTTTATTAAACTCAAAAAATATTATTTATCAAATCTATATTTAGAAATATAATTCTTTTTCGATGAAAATTATATATATTCAAATTTAAGAGAAATGTCATTTCCCTTAGATATCTTTAAAGGACATCATAACATATTATCTAAATATATTTAAGGGATAGTTTTAGTACTCTTTAAAAAAAATTTCTTAAGGAATAATACAAATAATATTACTAAAAATATAATAAAAAGGAAGTGGCTTTCGTACTATTTCTTTTACCAGATCTAATATAGTTTAAAAAAATTATAACTAAAAGTGTTCACCGAATTAAATTGATTTAATAAACTTAAAAATTTAACACAAATAAGTCAAATTGATTAGAGTTTGTTGGGTTATTTAATATTCATGTTTGTGATACTTCAATTTAAAACTCAAACATGTCACTGAACCACACAATCGTTTATACCATTTTAATTCATTTAAAAGATTTTTCCTGAACTTTTCTCTCTCGGGAACTCTCACTGTCACAGTGAGTGGGCCAGCGAGTGACCCACTGTGTTCTCTCAAGACCTTACTTTCCTCGTAAGTTATTTGGCATAATTTGTCTATCCGTACGTAGCCACTCACCAAATAATATATTAGGTATATAAATAAATTACATAATAAATATATATTATATATATTATGATCATTGCATTTTATGAATAAATAGAATGAATAGAAATTATAATAATTATATTTAATTAATAAGTAAAATGAATAAAAATTATATATAATATTTAATATTAATAAAATATATAATATATATTTATTGTACAAGTTAACTCTGCACCAACCATTATTCATAATATAAAGCTAAAGTAGTCGGTGAAAAAGAAAGGGTCGCCATGACTTGTGAGACTTGTGACTGACTGTTAAAGAATCTCTCTTGCTTTCGCTGGTGATAGAAGGACATAACGCTGTTGTAGTTCTTCTTCTAGTGATCATGGCTAGCAGCAGTGCTGCCTCCACCTCCGCCTCCGCCCCTCAACAACCAACACCACTAGAAGAAAAGTTCGCAGATCTCGCTAACATCTCCTTATTCCGTCACGTCACAAAGTATGACTTCAAGGACGACGAGTTGATGAACCGACCTGGAATCTCCCTCGATCGACACACCGACCATGAAATCGCCAAGTTAGGGCAAAAGGTAATCCCAATGGTCTCCTCAGGATTCACTAGACAGGGAGCCGCTGCTATTCTCGTGCTTGCATACCACCTGCGTTCGCCACCTGGCACCGATTACGGCGACTATGTCTTCAAAGATGGCCACAAATATGCAACAGCCGAAGACACCAAATACACTGATTTCGAGGATGAGCTAATGACGACTGTTCAAGTTCAAGGTTCTGCAAGGCCCATCAGCAGCCCAATAAGTGACTCTGTGAAGGAGGAAGCTGCGATGTACTCATACATAGCTGCTTCTATGCTACGATTGTTCACCAAACCCGCTGCAACTTACATGAGGGCTTGGAACCGCATAATCGAGGGTTTTGGAAAGTCCTATAGGAAATCGGTGTCCCAGTACACGAGGGTGCTCCCTGCGCCCAACGAGGAGTCATTGAAAGACCTGGCAACTTGGTTCTGCTCCAAAGCAAAAGTCACACTCTTTCGGCTGCTACACATGAGCAACTCCAACAAGGACCACATTGGAATGAAAGACTTCCTGTATGACATGCACTTGTCCTACACCGGAATGCACATTGTTCCTATGCTTTTTCAGCTCTGCGAGTTGCTGAATTGTAGCCCTGATGTCGTCCTGGCGGCCATCAAGTGCAGGGAGACACAGTGCCAGGTGACCTGCCTCAAACACATCTTGGAGCTTCGTGCGGATGGTGACGGTGGTGGCGAGAAGCATAAGCGAAAGATGTGGCGCTATGGAAGGCTGTTTGATGTGGAGTTCATGGCTGACCTTCAAACAAAATCGTGTCCCAGGCTGGTGTATACCTTTGGAGAGGCATTGAAGTCTGAAGCACCAGAGGCCCACGGTGAGATACTGAACATCGCCCAATTGGCACATATTAGTGAGTATTGCAAGAAGATATGCGCTGCTGAGGCCCAGGCGTTGTTGCAGGTACTCAAGGAAGCCAGCTAGACCCGCTCAACATGAAGAGAAGAAGATTTCGCATTCGTTGCGGAGCGTGTGTTGAATTATATGAAAGGCTATGAAAATAATAATCTGATGTTGACCAACTGTAACTTGATCGTTTTGTATCGTTTTGGTGTTCATTTTAGCTTTGGCTACAGTAGTATAGTGTGTTATTACTTATTAAATATTATTGGCTTGGAATTTCTGTTTCTGTAAACCTGTTTGAGAGATGAGAACAATATCATCTAGTGCCTTGCTGGTCATAGGCCTTGTGCTAGCTGTGAAGTGTGTTAATTTGCTTTGTGTTGTGGACTTGTGTTGAGTGATAATTACCCAAGGAAGCAAGCAGCTATGAATGATAGTTAATAATGGAGATGTGACTCAGTCTTATAGAGTCTGGTTTGTTGTAGATTTCTATCCAGTGAATGAAGTATATTGCCGTGGTTAATGATAAAATCTTTTTAGATCACACAGCTGGAATTCCCCTGCAGTTTGATCGGAACAAGTTGCATTCCTAGTTGCCAGGTAAATTTGCATTTAGTCTTGGAGAAGTATGTGCCAGTTTATGCAAAAATGGACAGCAGTGAGATGTGTCATTTGTAAGACATACCAAAATTATAATCTGTAACATGCGTGTCATTATCGTTCATGATCTTTACCAGAAGTTGTAGGATTATTGTGGAAGGATGTGTTATAATTTTGTTAAAAACTTTAGGAGGCTTCAAAAGTAAAAAAATGTCAATAACTCTATGCGCTTGTTCATTGAGCAGGTGCCAAATTGCAGTCCACCAAGAACAGGATTGCTATTTCTAAAGTAAACACTCAATAAATCACAATCTAAAATGAATTCATTTAGTTTCAAGTGAGTGCTATACTTATGCTATATCAAAATCTATAATAGGGGTTGACAGATTCACGAACATTCAGTACATGTTTAAAATTTGTAGATTTGCTCAGGATTCATTTCAGCCGGCGTTAAAAGACATTACTTTTATAATTAAAGTTTCAATTCACTGTAAGTACTAAGTTAAGTTTCAATATAATACTATCAAGTCTTGCTTTATTGAGCATTTTCCATATGATATATCAAAACGTAATCAAACTTTAACTTTATCTTAAAAATCTACCATTTTACTTAGTTTGATGTTATCTTTATGATTGAACTTGTGCTAAAATCATTGAACTGGATTCAGTTCAGTATAACAAACTCAGTCCAAATAATCACACATCCATCTTGATGACCATTCAATAAAGTTTGCCATCATACGTAAAGAGTTTAGAAAGAAATCAAGTGGAAATACAGGAGAAGGAGATGAGAGAGATAAAGAGAAAAAAAAAGAAGCAATTATAAAGTGGTTGCTGGCTTCTTAAGCATTATAATTATAAGGGTAAATAACGCTCTCCACCTTTGAGATTTATGAAAATGACACTCAACTCTAAACTTATAAGAAATTGACGCTTCATCTCATTGTCTTATCTCACTAACTACTCATTTATCTATGATATATATATATATATATATATATTATATGTGTGTGTGTGTGTTTAATCATATTCTATAATTCTATTATTCTTATCCTATATTCTTAATAATAATACAATAATACAACTAGAAACATATCAAAAAGAAAGTTTTTCACATGACAAATTTCCTTCGATTAGAATACAATACATAATTTCCTTCAAATATAAGGTGTGGCGTGGTGATAGCTCACCTTGTCTTTTAATCATGTGGTCGATGGCTCAATTCTCACTTATAAAAATGGAACAAATTTTGTGACTAGTCATTTTGTCTTTTTACGAGAGCTCCCGCATTTCGATAAAAAAAAGAATGCAATACATAATTATTTTTTCTAAAAAAATTATAAACATACTATCAATTTATTATAATATTTTATCAAATCAATTTTATTATGGCATAATATTATCAGAGCTAATAAATACTATCAATCAATTATTTCTTAATTACATAATCAGAAACCTACTCAAGACAATTTTGACAAATTTCAATTTTTCCTTCAATGAGAATTTAATACATGGTTATTTTAAAAAAAATTGAACATATCAATTTATAATAACATTTTATTAAACTTGAAAAATATTATTTATCAAATCTATATTTAGAAATGTAATTCTTTTTACGATGAAAATTATAAACATAAAAATTGAGAGAAATGTCATTTCCCTTGTATATCTTTAAAGGACATCATAACGTGTTATTTAAGGGATAATTTTTAGTACTCTTTTAAAATTTATCTTAAGGAATAATACAAATAATATTACTAAAAAATAATAAAAGGAAGTGGCTTTCGTACTATTTCTTTTACTAAAATGTAATATAGTTTAAAAAATTATAACTAAAAATGTTCACCGAATTAAATTGATTTAATAAACTTAAAAATCTAACACAAATAAGTCAAATTGACTATAATTTGTTTGGTTATTTAATATTCATATTTGTGATACTTCAATTCAAAACTCAAAAATGTCACTGAACCACACGGTCATTTATACCCTTTTAATTCATTTATAAGATTTTAAAATTTTGAATTTAAACATCAAAGCATGTTAACTTTTATCTTTTTTATTTGTACTTGTTCAATGCAATTATCTTTCTACCCAAACATATAAAATTATTTCAATATAACTTTTATTGAAAAATAATTGCATTTCCAAACATGGATTTGACAAATAATAAGTTCTGAGTTTCATAACATGTTATAATAAATTGATAGTGTGTTTAGAATAATTTTTTTAAACAATCATGTACTAATATCTCATTGAAGGAGAATTTGCAATGTGTGAAAAAATTCTCTATAATAGTTTTCTAATTATGTAATTAATAAATAATTGATTGATAGTATTTATGTGTTAATTGATATGTTATTTTTTTATAGCATTTTTTGTCTATGATAATATTATGCCATAATAAAATGATTTGATTAAAAATTTATAATAAGTTGATAGCATGCTCATTTTTCAAGTAAAAATAATCATATATTGAATTCTTATTGAAGATGATTCAACATATGACAAAACTTTCTCTATGATAAGTTTCTAATTGTATTATTATTATTATAGGATACGATATGATTAATAAAATTATAGGATACGATAGAATATATAAAAATGTATATATTAATAATGAGTAGTTAATAAGACAAGATAATAGGTTGAAGTGTCAAGTTAATGAAACAAGACAATAGGAGTAAGCGTCAATTTTCTATAAGTTTAGGGTTGAGTGTTTTTTTTCACAAACTTCAAGGTTATGGAGTGTTAATAACCATAATTGTAAAGACTAAAGCTCGACTTAGTTGGACAATGATGATTATTATTCTTTTTGTTTGGGGTGTGTTGGTAAAGTGATTCTTGTATGGACAGTCATGACAGCCTGAATTCCAAGTGTAGTGAGACTGAGAACACAGTTAAGACCAAGTCAATCCACAAGTCAAGCCGAACTTTTCCGAAAAAAGAAAGAAAAGAAAATTAAAGTTGCCTCGCGGAATTTGCCTTTTTTTTTCTCTCTCTCTCTAGTCTATGAATTTTGAGAAATGTTAGGCTTCGTCATAATAAGTTTTTTTTCTTTATAGTATAAAAGTATATTAAGATAAAATACTTTGTTGAATCCCAAATTTATTTTTGTCTTTATGTAACTTTTATATTAAAGAGATATAAATTTATTATAAAAAAATATTGTACACTGAATATTTTTTATGAATGTTGTGTTTTTAAAAAGATAGGGGTAGATGTAGAAGTAGGGATGCACCCAATTTCCCCGAAGCTTATGCGAACCTAAACTAAAGGGCACAAAGATAGATGGAGTTGGGTGAGATTAGAGCGAACTAACGAACACGCACTCTTGCACCTCGCATGTTGAAAGTGGACTAGACTGGACTATTACTCCTTCATCCACTTTTATTGATCTCCTTAAAAACAAAAAATATTTGGTACATTTAAAATTAATATATCTGAAGTTCTGAACACAATTTAGACACATTAATTTTAAATATATCAAATTTTCTCTATCTTCCAAATAGACAAATAAAAGAGGATCGAGGGAATACATCAAACTATATAATATTTGCCTCTGTTTGGAATAATAATAATAATAACAACATCAACAATAATAATAGGCTTAAATATATTTTCAGTTCTTATAAAATATAGATCATTTTAAGAATTTTTGTTTTTGATTTTAGGCTTTCTTTTTTCATTTTATTTGTTTTTTTATATCTATTGTTCCAAAATTTGGTGTAATAAATATTTTTAAATATATACTTAATTGTTACAAATATTAAAAATTTTATTTTTTCTCTTTAAATATTTTAGAAATCTTCCCTTAATCCCTTATATATATCATCATTTATCAACAAATATACACAAAAAAGGGCTTAAAACATGACAACGCAAAAAAGGGGGCTAAAATCAAATAATAATTTTAGAGGGATCAAAATCAAAATAACTGATATTTAATAATAATAATAATAGAAAAAAGAAAAGAAAAAGAAAAGAAAAGACAATAGAATAAAAACTCTGGGGCGCGAGTGGCAGGTGTCGGTGAAGCATTGAAGAATTGGTAGTGCCGCCAATAATTTTCATAGTTGGCTTGGCGGTCTCCTCAATTTCACTAAATTTGGTTCTCGCCCTCTGTCTCTCTCTCCCTCCTTCACTCTCCACTCCAAACTCAAATCGCCAAAATCCGAAAAACACAATAATCACAAGATTACGAAACCTCAACCAACGTGCTTCCCTTTCAACCTTCTTATCTTAATCTTAATATAACTAAAATAAAAAAGGCATTTTTTAATCATGAATTATGAATGGCATTGATTTCTCTCCTTTCTAACGTTTCATGTTGGACTCACACATACACAGTCAGTCATATACATTCCCGCCTCTTTTGCTCTCTCCCTCTCTCTCTCTGCCAAATTCAAACTGAGTGTTCGTTCGTTCGTTCGTTCTTCTACGCTGAGTTAGGGTTCTGAGTCACAGAGGCGAATAATAATTCATCCTTTGGTGGTTCTCACAAGATGATAATTAAGCGCACTCTGAAGACTGGAATGCAGAACCTGAAACGCTGCAAGCTACAAGAGCCCAGTTATTCCCACGAGCAGAACAAGCGCTGCAAGCTCAATGAGGAGTTTTACTCTCGTGACACGTCACGTGATGCCCAACACTTGAGCTTCGTTGATGCCACAACAAAGCCCCCACTAGACCCTGTCTCAGAGTCAGCAGCGCTTCTTCAACCTCCTCCTCCTCCTCCTCCATTGGTGCGGTCATCGCGACGTCGACCCAGGATCCTTCCATCCAGGTTCAACGACTCTGTTCTCGACACGTGGCAAAACGGTGGAGCAATCCAAATACACAACACCAACAAAAGACACTCCCGGTATGACGAACATGATAATAATGCTTTTCAAGATAGTGACATCATGGTGGGGTTTGTAAAACAGGGAAAGGTGAATAAATGTGTGGAAACAGAATTTGGTGGCGGCTTAGGTTTCGATGATTTGGACTACGATGAGACTGTTAATACGTTGGTGACTGTTAAAAAGAGTGTTAATGGGAGCCGTTCATCACTGGTTAAAAAAGAGATTGATAATGCTTCTGGGATTGGGTTTGAGGGTGTGATCCAAAAGGCTAATGATAGGAATGGTAGGAAGAGGAGAGACTTGTACAAACCAGAGGATTTCGCTTTGGGTGATGTCGTTTGGGCAAAATGTGGGAAGCGGTACCCTGCTTGGCCTGCTGTGGTCATTGATCCCATCTTGCAAGCTCCCAAATCAGTCCTCAGCTGCTGTGTTCCTGGCGCAATTTGCGTTATGTTCTTTGGTTATTCAAAAAACGGAAAGCAAAGGGTAATATCTTCCCTCTGATATCTTATCTGCGAATTTGAGTGTTTGATTGCCGGTTTTCAGCCTTGAAATCTAAAGGAATGGTGATGGGCAGGACTATGCGTGGGCGAGGCAGGGAATGATATTCCCTTTCTTGGAATTCATGGATAGGTAAATTGTGTGTGTGTGAACAATGTTGTTGGCTGCAGTTGTTTTTTGGAAGGATTTTTGGGATTTGCTAATTGTAACTTATGTTCATTTAGATTCCAGGGGCAGACCCAGTTGTACAAGAGCAAACCGAGTGACTTTCAGATGGCAATGGAGGAAGCGATGTTAGCAGAAGATGGCATTCTGGACGCCCACTTGGGACCTGAGCAAATTAGTGATGTTGAAGCTAATCCCAGTGGACATATGGAGGGTACAGGTTCCTATGCCGAGCAGGACCAATACCACGAAGATCAGGTGATACTAATTTCTTCCATTTTGTGCTGCCTATGATCATGAATGATGATTAGAACATTTATGAGCTTCCTTTAGCAAAAGAAAGTTGTTTTCTTTTGTTGTGATATAGATAACGGAATTCATCTTGTAGTAATGCTTTTTTGAATAAATTGTGTAGGATGCAATATCTTGTGCTGGCTGTGGTTTGATGTTGCCGCGTAAAACCAAGAAGAAGATTCAGGATTCAAGCGGTGCACCTCTACTTTATTGTAAACACTGTGCAAAGGTTCTGAGATTGATCAATTCCTTGAGTCAATAAATTTACTGCAGCCATTTAATTCTCAACACTTCTGTTTCTGTCCTTGCAGTTACAAAAATCTAAACAATGCTGTGGCATTTGTAAAAAGATTTGGCACCATTCAGATGGTGGCAATTGGGTGAGATTGCTACTTTCTCAATTAGGTTTCTGTTTGATTTAATTTATTTTTTATTTGAACAAGTAATCCAAATTTTGATATCTTTTGGGGCTGTCAGGTATGCTGTGATGGTTGTAACGTTTGGGTGCATGCTGAATGCGATAAAATTTCCAGCAAACTTCTCAAGGTGCCTTAACATTGCGCAACATTTTTTTTCTTTTAACTTTAGTCTTGCTGGTTTGATTTCCCCTACTTCCTTGTTCATTCACAAATACGGAAGATGACTAACTAGTTTCTGGATGCAGGATTTGCAAAATATGGATTACTACTGTCCAGACTGCAAGGGAAAACCCAATTGTAAATTATCTGCATCACAAATATACAAGTCAAACAATAAGTATGTAGTTATTATTTATTGCTTTCTTTTGTGATTAGGCATTTTAGTTATGCTCTTTGAATCTTATGAGAATCTTATGATGTGATATTTGTTTGAGACAGAGCAACAGAGAACTGTCAAAAACCTGTGATACCTGAAGAGCTGGCAGTGGTGTGCAATGGCATGGATGGAATTTACTTTCCAAAGCTTCATTTGTAAGCCCTCAACACTTTCTACGTATTATGGGTTTGATATTTTTGGCATCACGTTTTCATAATTAATAATTTTGGACTTGCTCTATCCATCTAAAAAGAAACTATCCCCAATCCGCATTTGTTAAATTAATCAATCTATTTAGGTTCACTCACAAGCAAAAATAATTTCTGATCTGAAGTGATTGCAAACTACGCCATTACAGAATAATTTCATTGAGCTTCTTGTTATTGCTTTTTCTTCCAGAGTTATGTGCAACTGCAGCTCCTGCGGTTCAAGAAAGCATAAACTGGCTGATTGGGAACGACATACAGGTTGCAGAGCGAAAAAATGGAAACATAGTGTGAAAGTGGAAAGCACAACGTTACCGCTAATAGAATGGGTTTGTTCTAGTACTTGCTGGTAGTGGTAGACTTTGTTGGTTGGTTTTGCATTAACTGTCACGAAGATTGATTACTGTCATTTGAATTGCTTAACTGCTGTCCACAATAATTTTATTTCCACACAACTAATGTATAGTGCTATAGTTTGTGTGTAACCTTTCGTTTTCCATTTTTTTTTTTTATAACTAAGACTGACTAAATACTTTTCAGATCACCGAACACAATTCACGGGCTGGAATCCATCAGCACTTAGGTCAACAGCGGTTGATTTCCTTGTTGCAAGGTAACTGTGTGTTCCATTCAGACTTCTACATTATGAAGCCTCCGTTTCTTTTAGCTGATCAGGTCTCATGGCAAGTTGCGGTCACGTGTTTTTGTCTTCAGTATATCTTTGAAAGGCAGAAATTTATTTAACTTTTACCTTATTGTAACAGAGCAGTACGAGCCAGTTGATGCAAAATGGACAACAGAAAGATGTGCCATCTGTAGATGGGTTGAAGATTGGGAAGATAACAAAATTATTATCTGTAACAGGTGCTTTCATCACCGTCCAATGTCGTTTGTAGAACTATTACGAATTATGAATATATTATAACTAAACTATGTTCTAACTTATGAGGCTTAAAAGGAAGGAAAGTCATTTACTTTCTATATACGCACTTGGTCAATGTGTAGGTGCCAAATTGCAGTCCACCAAGAGTGCTATGGGGCAAATAATGTTCAGGATTTTACTTCTTGGGTTTGTAGAGTCTGTGAAACTCCTGATATTGAGAGAGAATGTTGCCTCTGTCCAGTAAAAGGCATGTCGACTACATTCTTTGATATAGTATTTTCTGCTGTTTGACCCTTTTTTCCTGTTTATGTCTGTATCATATGCTGTTAAACTTAGTATCAAAGTGGTATGCATTGGATCAAACACACTATTCTTCACTAAAAACGGCCCCTTTTCAATCATATCAGGAATTCAAGATTTGCTTGACTTTGTTGGGTCATCATTCTACACCAATTTAGGCATGCGATCAACCGTTCCCATTTCATGTTTGTTAAGGAGAATCCTCTTATATGCTTCATGCTAACGTGATTATAATCATGATCGTGTGTAAAGTCTTCACATTGTGCACTCATAATTTGAATGTCTTCTTTTGTCTGTGTAATTTATCTGCAATGATCATTTCTACCATGGAATGCTAATTTGGTTTTATCATATGGGGGAAACGCATTGCAGGTGGTGCTCTAAAGCCAACCGATGTTGACATGTTGTGGGTTCATGTAGCATGCGCTTGGTTTCGACCTGAAGTTCTTTTCAAAAACCATGAGGCAATGGAACCTGCCTCTGGAATCCTTAGGATTCCTCCCGACTCCTTTTTGAAGGTAACAATAGGCTAAAAGGTTTTCCTGGAATTTGTTTTCAGGTGGTCTTAGCTACAAGCCCTCTAACATAGAACTAAATCACGTGCTTGTTTTGATAACCACGCAGAATGCATTCTTTAAGGGGACAAACAAAATACAACACTGTTTTTCCTCTTTAATTTTGCTAATTTGAAACCCCAACGTACCTCTATTGCGCTATCTTCCAAACAGCTCATTCTTACAAAATTATTTTCCCACAGTACGATATTATTCAGAAGTGATTCTACATTAAGTGTCCGAGCATGCACATATTCTTCCACCTTCAATTCATCTGCCCTATGATTTTATTCATATGGTTTGGTGTTATTTAATCATTGGCTCTTTTTTGGTTGGAAATTTTCGTGCTATACTATTACATTGACTAATTAACTTTCCTGTCTACACTGAGTGCAGACTTGCGTGATCTGTAAACAAAGCCATGGTTCGTGTACAAGTTGTTGCAAGTGTGCTACTTATTTTCACGTGATGTGTGCATCAAGAATGGGATATAGCATGGAAGTAAGTTTGATGGTTCTTTTAAACGTGAACACTAGACCAATATGAATAACTGTCGTTTTTTTTTCCCCTCTTTTACTCTTTCATTTAAATGTCTGTGGAAGTTAGAATTAAATTATACATGGATTACCCCTGCTGGAGGAATATATTAATATTTTTTAAATTTACAGTTGCATTCTGTTGAGAAGAATGGGAGACAAAAAACGAAGAAGCTAATATATTGTGCAATTCACAGGTTTGAGCTCTGTTCACTAAATTATATTTAATATTATTTCTCCTGTGATCTCTCATAACAAGTAACGTTTCATATGTTAATTTCATATTAGGGTCCCAAAGCCAGAGTCAGTACTGGTTGTGCATACACCCCAGGGAGTATTCTCCCCCGGAACATCGCTTCAAAATCACGAGGGATGCTTCAAGGGATCAAGGCTGGTTTCATCCAAGAATGTAGAACTCCTTGAATCTTCAACATCTCAAAGTAATGAGGTTGGGCCACTGTCTGCTGCCAGGTGTCGTGTGTACATAAGGTCTACTAATAAGGTGATAATTTATAATACACTAATTTTAAGCATGATAATATCTTCTCTACTCCGTTGTATTAGGTTATTTTAAAATTATTTTTATCATAAAACATGATAGTTTCCTTTTGAAGAAGGAAATAAAAAATACATAGACATTCTTTTTTGTTTTTATCTTAACTAAAAAAATATAAAAGTACTGCTATATTTTTAGGGTATAAGTAATATTATTAACTTTTTAGTAATAGTTACTTTCGGTATTTGCGTTGTATCAGGAGCTCAATGCTTTCATTATTATTATTTTGGTGTAACCATCTTGATTCCCTACATTATCTTAATTTGGTCTCATTGGATGCATTTTCTCCTGTATGGCCAGAAGGATAATGTGCCAATAATGCACATGCTGGGGGGGCCAAACCATCATTCTTTAAGTGCTATAGCTGAATTGACCAGCAATGAGGTAATCTTCATTTATATTTGGCCCATTGCTTTCGAAATATACAACTAGTCTCTTTGAGTTGTGACTGCGCTACTTATTTTTGGGTTAAAAACATCTAAATCCTACTTGTTCTGTGACAGGATGCTGAAGCATTTTCTTCTCTCAAAGAACGTCTTCACCATTTACAGGTTAATTAATCTCTCCATTTGCTTCAGTTCAACCATCATTTCTTTGTGTTAATTTTTAATTTAAAACCATATCTCATGGTTTTTCTAAATTTCAGTGTTTTGGGGTTTCAGAAAACTGAAAACCGTAGAGTTTGCTTAGGAAAATCTGGTATCCACGGATGGGGCCTCTTTGCTCGTAGAAATTTACAAGAAGGAGAAATGGTAACTTACTGTATTAGTATTGAAAAAACACAACTGTATTAAGATGTTCACTGAAGTGTATATTACATGCTGACCTGAAGTTTCCTCTGAAAGACAGCTATACATGCTTTGGATGTCTCTCTGCAGGTTGTGGAGTATCGTGGCGAGCAAGTAAGGCGTAGTGTTGCTGATCTGAGGGAAGCAAAGTATCGTCTAGAAGGCAAAGATTGTTATGTGAGTCTCTTGTATAAGATTGATTTCTCTGTGTCTTGTTTCATTTGTAGTTTGTACTCTTTTAGTTCTTGTGGTATAATTGCCTGGTTTAGACAAGTACACGTTTAGTGTCAACATTAGCATTAGTTGTACTATTGATCTCAATACCAAATTAAATAAATTGTGCAGCTGTTCAAGATTAGTGAGGAAGTAGTAATCGATGCAACAGAAAAGGGCAATATAGCGCGTTTGATAAACCATTGTGTAAGTTATTACCGTGAACCTTGTCTTTAATTTTATGCCGAAGCTAGTTGGTGTCCTTGTACATTGGTTCCGTTTTGATGCCAACAGACAAGTAAAAGCAAAGAAATGTAGGTTATATTATTGATATTGTATTTTTCAAAAGATGATTCCCTCTGATTTACTGCAGTGCAAGCCAAACTGCTATGCAAGGATAGTGTGTTTGAGTGATCAGGAGAGCCGGATTGTTCTTATTGCCAAGACCAATGTTTCTGCTGGTGAAGAATTAACGTACGGTTTGTTGTTTGATATAATAGAATCATAGAATGTGTCATATAAAGCATCCTGAAGCTTTTTATTTTTTGGTTTAGGCTCGAAAATTTTGATTTGTCAGATATGAATAACAGTTTTTTCATCTCAATGTATCTCAATGTTGCAACAGGTATGATTACTTGTTCGATCCAGATGAGCGGGATGACCTGAAAGTTCCCTGCCGATGTAAAGCCCCCACTTGTAGGAAATTCATGAATTAGGATTCGGTTTCACATTGGCTCTGTTCGTGGAGCAATTGCTGTTACCCAAGAGGAAATAATTGTCTAGTGAGCATTTGCGTTCTACCTTTATTTTCTATAAATTCAATATAATTTTATATCATCTTGTTGTACAATAAAAAGAAAGATCGCCAGCCATGAACTGGGGTCATTTTTGTAACTTGCCTCATGATTCTTGTATATTTAATTCGTTTGACAAGTTTGCTGCCATATTTGATTGGCCTTTACAAAGGGGAAAGTGAAATTGGTACTTATTGTCTCCTATGAATTGTTACATTTGTATTTATGCTAGAACTTTTCTTGACTGCCACAATTAACCCACCCAGGTCAATGATTGCTTTCTATGTTAGTGCGAACACCATTTTTTACAACAGATTGTAGTAGGAAGTTTTCCTTTCTGCAGCCAGCTCAACACCATTTTTTTTTAATTTAGATTGCACTATGGACCCTTTTAGGCAAATAACATATTTAAATGATTATATGAAAACAACTTTTAATAACTAATTTATGAATAAATTATTTTATATTTAATTATATAATAGCAAAAATACTTGTTTTGTATTTTAAGAAAATGCTTAAGGTAGTTTAACTTTTCAAAAAATACTAAAAGTAAATTTTTAGAAAATAATAAATTATTCACTAAAAAAGGATAAAAAGTTTTAAAAGCAATTTTTTACTTCCAAAAAATTAAAAAAATAGTTTTATCCAAACAAATCCTATACAGTTTTGTTGGTCTCTGTGCTACCTAATCAATTTCCCTATGCTTGATATATTAAAGTAGTTGGAGTCATGGAAGAGAAAATTAGATTGGACTAACCGGTTCGATCAAGTTAATTGGAAACCAGTCACCTGATTATTCAGGCTAAACTCCTAAATTGACAGTTCAAAACCGGTCAAAACTAATGAAAATTGGCGAACTGGGTTGGTCTGACCGGTTTGGAACTTTTGATTTTTTTATTTTTAAAAGCGCAAGGGTGAATTTGTTTGTGGTTATTTTGATAAATAATCACTTTTTTCTCAAAAAATCAATTTTTACATATTTAGATAATTCTTAAAAAATAATCAAAATTTAAATAATTAGTTTTTAGCTGTTTTGTAAAAGCTAAAATTAGTAGCTTCTAAAGAAAAAAAAAATCAATTTTCAGCCTTTCTAGCTATATATATAATTTAGCTTTCATAATTATTTTTTTTTTCAAAATCTAAAACAAACACACTTAACATCTTGTTGCAACTAAAGGGCAAAAATGATAAAAATGGAACCAGAGAAGGGTACTAACAAAGATTGATGGGTTGTTCTTCTCTCTCCGTCATTCAGGCTGCTCACCATAAATCTTACTAGTCACTAATAAATATTATTTTCAAATGTTTTGTGAATGTGTTGAGGCTGAAACTAGAAAAATTTTATATAGATTATGTTTATTTTATAGACTTATGAATATATATATATATATATATATATATATATTATTTTAGTTATGTAAATATTAATGATTTCATATATTTTATTATATTCCACTTGAACTTTGATTGGATCTCTAAACCTTTAAATCGGTATCTTGATCGATTCGATGCCTGATTCAATTTTCTCTTCCTTGGATGGAGTTCACCTTCACTTGAATTTCTATCTAAACATGCATTGGCTATCAAGTTTTTTAATATATTTTTCTAATGCAAGCACGTCTTTTGCGTGAAATACCATGCATGCTATGCGGGCAGGACCTGGTTAAGTTTTCATTAGAAGAAATCTCTCCGCAGCTACTGCAATTCATGTCTGAAAGGGATTGGCACCCGAGACATTTACCGTCTATCCATTCATTGACTTCTCAATTATATATATATACACCCCATTTCGGGATTGAAAGATGAAGATAAATACCATTTCCAAGTGCAACGATGCAAAACGGCAATCAAATTCCCTCGTATGAAATAAAATGAAGTAGGGCAATTTATGTAGTAAGCTAAAATTAACCTAACGAAAGCTTCAAAATACTTTTCGAATCATTGGTCAAGAAATGAGAAAGGCAAGAAATGATATCCGGAAACAAAAACGGGGTCTTCAATTTCAATTTTCATTTTTAATTTTTAGAATTTTTAATTTTTATTTCATAAAATCTGAAAAATTAAAATTGAAAACTGAAACTAAACCGGGCCTAAATTAAGATCTTTCTATTTTATGCTCCTTAAAGAGTGCCACTCGTTAACAAAACACATATTACAATACCAGTCTATCCTCTCAAGGGACAAGTGGAACTATTAATGTATTAAACTTGAGTTTCACATTGTTCAGCTTCCTTTGATTGTAACTGACAGTATTGCATTGAACACACTCTAGAGTGAAAAATGAAGGAACAAGACAAGCAAGAATTATTCTGTTTCTCAAGCCGAACTTGCCTGCTAAAGGAAAATGTGGATAGTTAAAAATACTGTACAAAGAAAAACAGCTTCCCAAGTAGACGCATCTCAAAGAACTTCTCATTTCTTTGCAAGCAACTTCTTTGGAAGTTTTTCCAGTGGAGTCGATTTCAAAAGAAAAAGCCTAGCAGCACGTTCCTGCAAAGTACCTCCACATTTTAACCCACGTGATTGCAGTTCAGATTTTAATCTTTCCATGCCAAGAACCTGTTAGGACCATAGTACGGGAAATACATCAAACTTCAGAGAGTAATGCATGGACTTTGACTAGTAATATTATAATTTATAAATGAGGTGATTTTCTTGCATGTCTAAAACTAGATGTTTGTCACATAACCTTCTATTCATTGGGTTATTACTTGTATCAGCAGGATTCCAGAAAGAAATAGTCTGCTTTAAAGTTATTGCTTGTATCAATTGTTCAAGACTAGATTCATCAAATCAAATCCAAGATATGAATGAAGCAGCATATGAATAGTAAAAGGCAACCACACAACAGAAATAGTGTATGTCCTGAGAACATACCTCAAGCTCTACAGCTGAATTAAAAGCATCAAAATTCAGAGGTCCCTCCAATGCTGGAACACTAGTGCCAGGTGAGCTTTCTTCATGGACAGATGCTTTATGGTCAAGAGATCCATCAATCTCCATATCATTAAATTTGCTTGCACCAGCCCCATTTTCTGAGCTCACAATATCTGAGGCTTGACTAACAGCTCCATCACAATCCTGATATCCATTAGTTTTGGCACTAACTCCAGAAACTACCAACTCTGAACAAGGCATAGCAGTAGCCTCCATCATCTCATCATGCATCACAGGCTCACCAGCATCACTAATTTTGGCCTGAGTAGTTTCACAATTTGGGGATCCAACAGCTTCCACTTTGCCTTCTATTAGTGTTTCTTTCTCCTCTTCAGATCCACTTTCACAGGAGCCAGCACCAGAAGTGTCTCCATCCTGTTTCCCACCGGTCACTGAACCTGAACTGCCTTCAGCCTTAGTTGAGTCTGACTCATTCTGGCTATTCAACACAGTGGATTTCTGATTTTCCCCTTCATCATCACTGTCATCCTCATCAGAATAATCACTATCACTTTCATTCAATTTTCTCTTCCCCTTCCTACATAATCCAACCAGCAAAATTGTCAACATCAATCCATAAGATCCTTTAATGAGTGCATGGGTGTGAGAGTCTTTAATGGCTACCAAGCAAACACATAATTATGCCTAAAACAAAACGTGTAATGATCAGAAAATAATTTTACTTAAACTCCTTATTTACCCTGCACAATGCCACGGCAAAAGTACCTACATCGTATGAGTTGTTCCTAAGCACTAAATTCATTAGCGGACTAAAAATAGACCTAAAAACATCAGCTTCAAGTATGTAATCCTATGTTTACATTACATCTCAAAATCAAATATTCATCCTGAAGTATGCAAAATAAAAATCAAACCACCATACACATCAAACAACCATAATCCAAAATAAAAATCAAACAACCATACACCTCAAAGCAAAAATCTCAAAAAAATAAAATAAAATCTAATCTCAGTGAATAATACAATAATCCTTCACAAAACAATACCCAGATGAAAACACACACACACACACTCTTACCAAATCTTCAACTTCTTGGCATCAGCTCTATCCTGTGCAGCATCAGAACCCTTTCTCTTACCATTGAGAGACATCAGAGCCTCCTTCACGGACTCAGCAACATCAGCAACACACCGCTCAGACTCCTCCCTATACTTGGCAACATACTTGTGTGCCTCCCCATCGCCGGCACCCTTCTTGCCCTTCTTCATCTGCTTCTTCAGGAACTCCTCCGCAACCTTCTCCAGCCTCCGCTCCTCCTCCGAAGCCTTCCACTCCTCCAGCCTCTTCTCGGCGTTCACGTGCCTCAGCCTCCGACCACTCATGTCCCTGCACGCGTCGAAGTTGTTCGTCTTTTTCTGCCCTGCCTTCGTTGCGGCGCCTCTCAGCAGCGACCCGAACCCACCCTTACCGCCCTTCAGCCGCAAAAGGAGCCGCACCGTCGGGAAGATGTTGCCGCCATCAAGTGAGCACGAGATGGCGGATCCGTCGTCGTTGAGGTGGCGGCAGCCGGTGACGAGGCGCTGTTGGTGCGGCGGGATCCCCGTGAGGTCGAAGAGGCGTTCCTTAATGGAGTTGGCGAAGAGTATTGGGGAGGGGAACACTAGGGTTAGGGTTTTCCCGTCCAAGTGCTTCACGAAGAGGTTGTACATCTTGTTGATGCTGTGATCCATTTCCATTATGGAATTGTGAATAGAAGAGAAGGAATTGGGGATTTCGGAGATGAAAGATTTAGGGAAATTAGGGTTTCGAATAGGCACAATCTTAATTTTCTTGAGAGAGAGAGAGAAGTAATTGGATTGGATCGGATCGAACCTTGTGGATTTTGGATGGATGGATCCAAATCCAAATTGTGAACGTGGAATGTATCGGGTACTCGACCCGTATAAACGCCGAGGTAGAGCCTAGAGAGGAAGGATAGTGGGCACCAGACGAATTAAAAATATAATTTAATTTTGATTAACCTATAGTTTAAAATAATTTTACATCGTCATCCAATTAAAACTCTTCAGGTAATGGATATAAAAGTAAATTATTATAATTTATTTAATAATATATAATTGGATAATTATATAAAAAAAAATTTATACTGTCAATTCATAGTAATAAAACTCTTCAAAATAAATAGAATGAGGATAAATAATAACAGCTTGCATTTTTGCAAGTGTTTTAGTAATTTTCACAATTTGCACCTGGTCACCGACTTACCTTGATCGTGTGTAAATTTGTTAATTAGAAGACAGGCAGAAACTAGGGAATAATCAACAAAAAATTTTGTTGTACATTTTTTAAAACATTTTGCATACATATAAATGGTCTTTTGATTTTTCTTTCTTTTTTTTTTTTCATGGATCAGAATGGTCTTTTGATTCACGAGTAGGCTTTTTTTCCTACGCAACTACTTTAGGAAGAATAATTTTTCTGCAAATAAAAAAATTAAATGCTGAATGCTTCTAATTATTTTTTTAAAAAATTTAAATAGTTTTTGCATCCCTAATGTAATAAGTAATTTTTGTTTTTTGATGAATAAATAATTTATTTTTAAACTAAGCATAATTGTTAACAAATTATTATTTTTCATCAAGCAAGAAAACTGAGCCAAGAATTTAATATGTCAATAAATTTTAAAATAAAAGTTCGGACCAAAAAGAGATATTCACTACCCCTAATAACACGAATGGCACATTGTAGTATTACTCCAATATTTTCTTATGACCTCGAAATTATAAGTGGAATATACCATATCACAAGGAAGGGCCGGCTAATTATCAAGATACTTATTGTCTATCGATAATAATGGTAATTAACAAGAGGAGATATCTAAATACTTCTGCGCCGGCAGAGCACCATAGGCTTGTTTGACATTCCAGATCACCCTACTGCGGGTCATCCATTTGATGGTTATGGCTCATTGATATTAGCAAGTTTAGTGTGTAAATAATAAGTCTAAAATAGCCGGTGTGACTGACTCATAGGTGAATAATAATAATAATAATCAATAATCTTTAGCGAATAATATTGGTTCAATTGGAGCTTAGTCATATCTATCTATCACTTATCAATGGTTAATCATGCATTTGGAATGAAATTCGTAAAACCAACTTGTGAAGGCATCTCATAGTTTGTTTGTTTAGCACATCACATGTATAGTGGAAGCAACAAAAGTTACCTATACTACTGGGGCTCTCTTGAAAATCATGAAGTTTGCATGCATGCAAATCCAAGTAGACCAAACCAACCAAACAATAACACAGACCTCTTTATATTGGGTCCATAGTTATCTGTTTGCATTGCAGATAAGCAATTATTAACCTCAGTTAGAGCTTTCCTTAAACTAACGTGTTACTTTCTTAATCAACAATATAATGAAAATGCCAAGAGCAGCAACCATTAATGGCCTAGCCGTGCTCATATCAATTGTCATTCTCCTAATTTCAGGAAGTGAAGCTGATGAGGTTTCAATCTCATGCCCCCAAGTGATATTGCAGGTTGCACCTTGTGCTAGCTTCCTGGAGCAGGGAAACACCAAGAAGCCATCCCAGGAGTGTTGCAAAGGCGTCAAGAAACTGAATGACGAATCTGGAACACAGAAAGATCGAACGGCTATATGCGAGTGCCTCAAGCAAGCACTGGGCAAGATAGGAAACTATGATCCCAAACGCGTATCTCAACTTCCCAAAGAATGTGGGGTGCCTGTTAAAATTCCTCCTATTGACCAGAACACTGATTGCTCCAAGTAATGTTTTTACACTATGTTCTAGTTCATTTCATATCCTTTCTATTTTTTTTTTTTTCTTTCATCTAGTTTAAATTCGTATCCTTTCTAACTGCAACTTGGAACGTCGAAGATGATGACAATTATTATTGGTTTCTTTTCTCCGGTAATGCAGAGTATAATCCACATGAAGTAGGACAGTTAATCCTGCTGGGAATGTTCGCTGCTGTAACTGGAAATCTGACCAGGAAATGTTACAAGGAAGTAGAACAATATATTATATTGTCATGGATGTACAAGTCAGCTATGAATAAAAGAAATATCTTATACATATGATAACTCTCCCAGGCCAACCGAACAAACCAAAATATAGTTCTCTTCTTATATACATATATGGGATTGCTACAATTTATTCTTTAGATTATGGACATTATCGAACAGAATATTACACAAACCAGTTTCATCATCACGAATTCAAAATGGACTATAGTTGTCTTACAAAACCAGCATAATTTACAACATTTTCCGAGGGAATTTGCCAGTACATATCCTCGTCTAACTGTTGAAGGAATTCTTAAACAACATTTTCAAATTTATATGCACACACAATTCTATGGAAATTGGACACATTAACCATGCTCTATCTGCAACTATAATTTCTATCTAAAATAAAATTTGCGCTGCAAACTATCACTCCCCACTAGTGTTTCTGAGCAGAGAAATCTGGCTCAGATGGCTTCTGGGGTAACAGTGGAAGTGGTCTCTGTGGCATTCGGTTGCGTTCGCCATTTTCTCTCAAGTTTCTTAATGCATTGACCGCAAACCTCGATGCATAAAGGGTTGCACCAAGGCTTAGAGAGGACCCATCCTCATTTGCAAAAGCACCTTGTAGCCTGTCTTCTGCTTCAAGCAATGACCTCTCAACCTTCTTTTTCCAGAACCGACGCCAAGCTACTTGTATGAAACAGGCAGCCCATGTCTTCCATTGCATGGAATAGAACCTGGAAAGACACATTGTTGGATGAGTTTCTGAAGAATATCATCTTATGTCTTTCTACTTTTTAGGTTTGAAGATAGAATTGACTCTAAGATCTTTACCATAACCCCATGCCCAAAGCATCTGTGCTACACTCAGCTCAACTGGTGCTACCATGAAGAATGGTTCCTACTATGAGGTTGGTCCTCATGTAGTTGCTATAACAAATCTTATTACTAAAGAGTTTATAATCTTGATGTTGAAAATGAGTTTGATGCGACTATACATATTTAAGCATATTACTCTAAGAATCTAAACTAAGTTTATGGTTTTGAATTATTCATGCAACTTGTTTCCTATGGGGCAACAGTCGTCCACAAAAAAGGTAACGATGCATGAGCAAAGAAGAAAAAATAAGAAACATGATATTAAGCCTTGCCTAAAAGTGTGCTGGATCTGTTTGCTTTGAAGACGTCGAAATTGGGAAGCAACAAGCTTCAAGTCATCAGCCATCAGAGCAAATGCTTCAACTTCTGATATAGTTTCTACTGTTCTAGTTGAGGTGGGAAGATTTGTGGAGGAGTTAGGATCCAAGGCCCAAGTTAGAAGCTCCTCTCCACAGAAGTCACCAGCACTGAGATAGAAGGAGTTGAAGAAACCAGTTCTTCCACCATTTGTTGTCATGGTGGAAAGTTTTCCGCGCATAATGAAGAGCATCTCATCAACTGGATCTCCTTCACGAACAATGTAGCTCTTCTCTGTATAAAGGACTGGCTTCAGTCTATCACACATTGCATCCAACAGCTGCTCATCCATTTTCTCAAACATTGGCACCTAAAGCAATAAGAAGACAAAATGTTCATCATCACTACACATGTACATTATAGGCAGATAAAAAGATGCATAGTTGGGGTATGATTATGGGTGATAATTGACACTCACTTTTTTAACCAAAGCCAAGCAGAGATGACGCTTTATGTCCCTTCTGAGATCTTTAGGGAGGGTGCGAATTAAAGACTCCTCTTCAACACCCCTATTTTCTTGCCATTTGTATTGTTCATACCGTCTAACTCTTTCTTTCAACTTCTCAGGTAGCATACGGTGGGACATCCACCGTTCTGCATCCCGTCTCTTGACTCTCATCTCTTCAACTCTAACAGCTGTAGATTGCAAATATTTCTGTAACAATGTTTAAAACAACCCATGAGTCCATTAACTACGAGACCGAACATTGATAGCTTTAAAACTCCTAAAATCATGCATACTTGGTTTTTAGCGGAAGGCATGGAGCCAGTGGTTTGCGACTTGGGGGGGTTTATAGTTATGCTGATTTAAGGTTTAAATGAGGCCCTTCACCTACTTGTTCTATTCCATCTCAAACACTATTCAGTTTGGGAAAATTGAAAGGTCTCAGGAATATCTCTGTTTGGGTCTGTGTTTTTTAATATACATCCTTCTTCCTATTTTTAATCGAAGTTGAAGGAATCAGCAAACTTGGATAAGAATTAACTTTTCATGTACCAAATATACATCAGCATAAACTCGTCAGGAATCACAAGTGTATCAACTGTAATTTTGCAACCTACAAATGGATAAATTCTTAGGTAGAAACTTCCTACAACAAGCTCTCAAACCAATACTTCACATGTCTAAGATTGTGAGGGCCATGGTAAAAATACGCCCATTTTAAATGCTGCAAAGTCAATCCATCCATAACAACAACACAAATATATGCAAGATTGTCCATGATCTAAGAGTTGAGACCAGGTATTACCTGCATGTTTCCAATAAGCAATGCAAATAAAACCAATCCAAAAACGGCAATGAAGATCGCAAAGGCTATCTCCACAACATAAGTACTCGTCTTGAGATTTTGTCCAAGAGAACTGAAAAAAGAATGACGGAATTTCTTACTTTTCTCATGCTTTGCCTCCCATCTAATAAATTGCACTAACTTTTCCACTATAAGATGTTACAAATACTAATAAACCAATAAAGATTGGGATCAAATCAAATAGGGATATTAAAGTTCCATATTTCATAAAATGTGAATCATGCATTTGGATGAGACAAGAACACAGAAGACTATTCACTAACCTCAAATTGCGCAAACCCCACCAAAAGCAGTACAAGAATTTCTCAAGAAAATTTGTCTTTGGGTCTACCACATCTGAATTTAAAGCATCATAAAATATTCCAAAATTGAACTGTGTTTGGTTGCTGATGTCATCAGGGTCAATGAAAGGGCAACTAGTATTGAGAAGTGATTTGAGAGCTTCATTGTAGTGTCCACACCCCAGGTCTGATTCAGGAAAGCGTGAATCATTCTTCATTGCTCTGCGCCAGCATCGCAGCTCTGATTCTACTGAAAGCAGATACCAGTTAGCTCCAACCACCTGGTAAGCCACAGAGATTTGGTTTTGGTGATCATAAAACTTAGCATGATGACTAGGAATATGGATAAGATGATCTGAACAAGTAACAAAATCAGCTTACATGACTGGCTAGCATATAAAGAACAAGATTAAAAGCAGCTCCAGCCCATTCTGTCTCAGTCAATATACCAGAGGTTCTAGTTACTTCTTTGTACAACGGCCAGATCCGCAGAAGTCTTGGCACATACTGGATTATTACTATATACTTCAACAAATCCTTTGCTACAAATGGAACTGAGCTTTTCAGGATTGGAATTACAGCTAAAACGAGCACCTGAAGTGTTAAAGCAACATCAAGGTTATGATTTTCACATCAAAGTGAACTGAAAAATATTATTACAAATGCCTCCGTTTTGACTACCATGGTAATTATCATAGGAAAATACTAAGGTACTACTACTGAGGCATTGAAATCGTTTCAATGTCCTATCAGAAAGAGTGATAAAATTCATCCACGTAGTTAATTATTGAATTTAAGGTACACCCATCAATGGATGAGAAAGATAATTCTGGTGATTCTGTACAGACTAGGGCTACAGATTAGCCTGCTGCACCATCTGTATCTATTAACATTAGACAATTGGCTGCTAATGATGTATAGAAAAAGCACTTCATACTCAAGTAAGAATGAATTGAAGAGGGAGATACCTGTGGAAGTGGAATAATTGATAGGATGTCAAAGATGAAATTCGAAGTTATGTATCTTCTCATTATAGCCACGGGATCCTCAACCAGCTCACCCCTTCCAAAAACACGTGAAGAAGGAGCGATAAACCCCGTTCGAAACTGAAAGATTATGCGAAGAATGTAGAAAAGATCAAAGAATGTCCGCAGAATGCTAGCAGTAATCCGCAGTGTCCCATCCAACGCCAGACATTTCTTTTCACCCCTGATCTCAGGAATGTAAAAGAACAGTGGGTCCACAGAGACTGCCATCACACATGTGATCACAAAAATCTTGTTCCATTGCTGAAGGAATGGTCCTTGAGGATCAAGAATTTTGCTCCCAGAAGCCATATTTTTTGTTTTTCCATTAACTACAGGATGGACAGTTGAAGGTTTCCTCAATTTCTTGAACTTCTCTGATCCACTCTCAAGTCTCCTTCCAACACTCTTCAAAACAGCAGCTACACTTGGGATCCCTTTTCTTTTATGATATCCGCCATTAACAGAACCTTCTTGCTCAACACTATAAGATGACTCTGATCTCCAGTCCTCAAACCTGAAGAGAAGTAGTATAAACTTAGTTGGTAGGAAGTGAGTATTTTTCAGATAAACTCATAAACGTAATGTAAGCATCAATCAGTTGAAAACTGCATATTCAAAAATGAAATTGATCTCATGATCAAATCAAATTAAAACCAGAAAACACATGTAGCAACAGAAACGAACCTCACAAATTTAGGTCCCTTTGTTGTCATGATTTAACTACTACTTCTGCCTCCACTGAGAACTAGTGGTAGCAAGCTTTACAGGAAACACACCGTTCACAGGAGCACAAGACCTAGGCCTGCAAAATCCAACATTATATTAGGAACTTATTCTCTTCCAACATTCAATTTTTAACTCATTAAAGTTAAGGTTACAAAAATTGTAGCCACCAATAATTAAGCTCAAGTAAAGCCAAGTCAAGTCAATGTCCAAAGTCAAGCACTCACGATCACATCCCCAACAGGGTCATAATGAATTTAGAGATAACCATAGGACCCGCCAATTTGATTAATGACATATGATGGAAAATGACCAAATAACACGCTCATACGATACGAATCAAAAATCAAACCAATCAAAGAGTTTTTCGACTTGAGCGCTTTCTCATCTATCAAAGACAAAACTCATTTCAGACACGAAGGATAAACATGAACATGATGATTCAGCGTTTGGTTTCTGAGAAACCAATAAAGAGAACAAGTCTCAAAAAGGAGAAAGATCGCTGAACAAAAACACGCTCTGTTTTCTTTAAGGAAGGAGGTAAAGGAAATAGCAGAGAGTAAAAGGGAAAAAAGGAAACTGCACGAACCTTACATATGTCAAAAACTGTTTGGTAAGTGTAAAGGGTTTCCGACGCTAAAGTTTGAAGTGTCCGTTATTAATATGTTTGGTGGAACCAAATGCTAAGGCAAAGAAAGAACAGAGGAGTTGAGCAGAGCATAAACGTTACCGTGCAGTTAGTAGTTTCATAGACCAGTTTGTTTGAGTTACTTGCTCCTTCGACGTAGGTAGGAGGGAGCTTCGCAGCTCAATAAGAAATGAGGGTTCGGAGAGAGATGTTGGTAATGATTATGATGGCCATGTTGTTGGTTGCGGAGAAAAAGATACAAGAGAAAGAGCAAGGAAAGAAACGAAGCTAGCGAAGGACGAAGACCTTTGAACTATGACTGAGTCGACGATGTAATGTGGAGAAGAGTCAAGTCAGCACAACTTCCAATGTTTATTTTTGAAAAATAGTTATATTATTATAATATTACTACTAAACAACCAATGCTCACCTCACAGATATATTCTTAATAGATCTTTTTGATGAACTAATTCTTTTTTACAGGGAAGACATCAAGACTATATCTGATTCAGAGTAAAAATGAGTAAATTTTTCATAAATAATTTATATATATAAAATTCTATATGAAAATTTATTTCATTTTTATTTACCTAATCAAACACACTTCAAGAATTATTTCTCGGAAGAGAAAAGATTTGAATATGGTACATTTTATACTCAAATGAGATATACAAGAGATAATCATTAGGCGGTGGGCTCAATTTTTAGGTGTAAAGATTTTTTTATGAACCAATATAATTACTATTTATCACATTAATTCTTTGATTTTTATTATGGTACCTTAATAGTATTGATACTCTTTTGAATTTGAAAGTTATGATTTAATCTTGAATATTTAAAATATTAATAAATTTAGTTAGTAAGACACGTGGTAAATATTTAGCCACAAATTATCTAGAAGGTACATGTACCTACGAATTTTATAAGATACTAAAAAAATCCCTTAATTCTTTAGGATTTGCGTGCTTCTTTAATCACTTATTAGTGACTTTGATACAAAATTAATACAAAAACAAACAGTAAATTAGAGCATTACCTCTTTCACAAAGTTAATATGATGAATATTAAATGAATTATTGCTTGAGATTTTCCATTCTACGTGAACTTCTTCAGCCAATGACTCTTCATATCTTTGAAAATAATAGTATATCACACTTTAGAACATTCGGATGCCGTACGCTGATGCGCGTATACAGTACAAATTATAAAATCTACGGGAAATATTGTAAGATAAGCATACTACATATACTGAACTGATATTCATCAAAACACTTAAAAAAAAAAAAGGTACTTTACTCATGCTGATCTCTTTCCTCGGATTCATTAGCAACAAAACTGTGATAATTAGAAGGATAATTGGTTTTAAAATGCTCCATTATTAAGCTTCGTTGATTGCATAACTTGATTATTGCTAAAATTTTGTTGGCTAACATGTCCGTAACTACAAGTCTATTTATTTATTTATTTACTGTGTTTCAATTGAAAGTAAGATTTTAAATATCAAACAGATTAAAGATTCCAAAAAAAAATTTTAAAAAAAATGGAACAGAATAGAAAGGTATTAAATATAAAATTTTACGATTTTTCTAAAATCGTATGTAGATAACCCAGAAATTATGAAAACGTTAAAGATATTATTTAAAATGTACTAAAAGGAAACGTTTAATATTATGTTTAATTTAATAAGTAACTCTTATAAAATTATCCTTTAACAATGACTACTTGACATTGAGGACAGTATAAAAGAAAATATTAAGACAACTAGAAACTTATCCAGAATAATATGGTATAATTATTAGTCTTTAATAAATTGATAAGTTATACAATTTTATTTCATCTAACAATCATCATAATTTCTATAAAAATTGTATGTATTTTTCTGAATGTATAACATTACTCTCTAGTTTAAAAATACAATTTTAGCTTTATGATTTTTTTATTCAGAGCTTTCAATAGGTTACCATATTTTAGGATAGAATAACCACACATTTTGTTTAGTTATTTAACTGTATCTATATAATTATTAAAATAAATAAATGTTTTCTTCTAGCACTTAGAATATGTTTGTTTCGAGTTTTTATTTTTAGTTTTTCAGATTTTATAAAGAAAATACTGAAAATTATGATAACGAGAAAATCCAATTTTTAATTTTTGTTTCTGTTGTGAAATGGTGGACCCACAAAGTTGAAATAGAGTGGTGCAAAGATAAATATGTGGAAGAGTAAAAATAAATGACACCAAGAATTTACGTGGTTCGGCTTAAAGCCTACGTCCACGGGCAAAGACGACAACCGAATATTCCACTATGAAAATATGATGGAGATACAAAAGTGTTTACACACTCCACTCAACCCAAATCCCAAATACACCCAGATCACCTCACAATATTTTTCTCACTGGTGTATACTCTCAACTTACAAAAGAGAAGAATTTATAAGTGTCAAATAATTCTTCTCTATGACACAAGAATAAGGAGATGATTTTGGTTTCTGTTGCTTGCTTCTCCGTTGTCTTTAGTCTGTTACCACAAGTGCCTTTTATAGAGTCTCTGATGCAAAGCAAACGTCTATTGTTTGCACTGTCCGCTTACTAACCATTAATGACATTTGTCTTCTTGCATTTAATGCTCCTTTAATGCTTCTACTGCCATTTGTCAAAGTTGGCCCCGTTTGCATTTAATGGTCATGATCCTTAAGTCAAATTCCGTGGCTAGCTTTTGGACTTATTGCATATAGCTTTGTCTGACTAAGAAATTGCATTAAATGCAATTTGGAGTTTGTGCACCCACGCTTGTCATTTGTGGAAGACAAGGAGAACTAAAAAAAAAACAAGCCATCATGTCACAAATCTCCACCTTGGCTTGATTTTTCATCAAGTTATTGAAGTCGCCTTCTCCAGTGTGCCCATAAAGGCAAACTCACATATTGTGAATTCCAACTAAGTCCAAGCAATGCTTGAACTTAGCAATAGTGATTGACTTTGTCAGCATATCGGCTGGATTATCTGATGTACCAATCTTATTTATTGCAATGGTACCTTGAGAAATAATTTCTCGAATAAAGTGATATCTGACGTCAATATGTTTGGTTCTTTCATGATACATTTGATTTTTGGTCAAATGTATAGCATTTTGGCTATCACAATAAATAATTGTAATATCTTGATTCAAACCCAAATTGCTTACCAAATTTCTGAGCCAAATGGCTTCCTTCACTGCTTCTGCTGCTGCCATGTATTAAACCAGAGTAGATAGTGCAATAGTAGACTGTAACTTTGCTTTCCAACTAATTGCACTACCTGAGAGCGTAAAGACATATCCCGTCAGAGATCTCCTTTTGTCAACATCTCTAGCATAATCAGAGTCAACATAACCCATAACACTA
Organism: Dalbergia cultrata; assembly: GCA_031216105.1. Taxonomy (NCBI): domain Eukaryota; kingdom Viridiplantae; phylum Streptophyta; class Magnoliopsida; order Fabales; family Fabaceae; genus Dalbergia; species Dalbergia cultrata. Next base: position 61,384 of record JAVHNL010000501.1, read on the forward strand.
TCACCAGTGTTAGAACTTCTGTCATATACTAAGCCAACATCTGCAGTACCTCGAAGATATCGAAGTATCCATTTCACTGCTTGCCAATGCATCTTGCCAGGATGCCCCATATATCTGCTAACAACACTAACGGCATGTGAAATATCTGGTCGAGTGCATACCATAGCATACATGATGCTTCCAACTGCACTAGCATAAGGAACGTGTGACATTTGTTCCTCCTCTTCAACGGACTGTGGTGAATGTGCGGCTGATAATCTGAAATGAGCTGCCAACGGAGTACTCACAGGTTTTGCATCTTGCATTCCAAAGCGCTCAAGTACTTTTTCAATATACTTCTTCTGAGACAAATATAATTTGCCAACACGCCGATCCCTATGGATTTCCATGCTCAAAATCTTCTTAGCTGCACCCAAGTCTTTCATTTCAAATTCACCACTGAGTTGCTCCTTCAGCTTCTTAATCTCAGACATACTCTTAGCAGCAATGAGCATATCATCAACATAGAGCAACAAATAAATAAATGAACCATCTGAGAGCTTTCTGTGATAAACACAACAGTCATAGTCACTCCTTGAGTAACCTTGACTTAACATAAAAGTGTCAAATCTCTTATACCACTGGCGAGTAGATTGCTTTAAGCCATATAATGATTTTTTGAGGAGACAAACATGGTCCTCCTTGCCTTGAACAATGAAACCTTCAGGCTACTGCATATAGATCTGCTCTTCAAGCTCACCATGAAGAAAAGCTGTCTTGACATCAAGCTGTTCAAGCTCTAAGTCAAACAGTGCAACCATAGCGAGCAACACACGAATGGAGCTATGTCTCACAACAGGAGAGAATACTTCATTGAAGTCTATTCCTTCCCTTTTGCTAAAACCTTTTGCAAGTAAACGTGCTTTGTAACGAGCCGAGTCAACTCCAGGGGATCCTTCCTTTTTCTTGAAAATCCATTTGCAGCCAACAACTTTGTGTCTTTTAGGCGGTTTCACCAATTCCCAAGTCTGATTCTTATGAAGAGACTCCATCTCTTCACTCATCGCGGTAATCTATTGTGCAGACTCTTCACTTGAGATAGCCTCATGGTATGTGGCAGGATCTTCTGATTCCATATCTTCTGCCACTGATAATGCAAAAGAGACTATGTCTGCATGACCATACCTTTGTGGTGGTTTTATTTGCCTCTTTTCTCTATCTCTTGCAAGACTATAATGTTGTAACTGTTGTCGTACATCTATGACATCATCAATATCTTGTTCTTCTTGAATGTTCTGATCAGAGGCATCTTCTTCCATCTGCTTTGGTGGTTCAGCTTCAAACTCCACCTGCTTGCTAGCATCTGCATCACCAAGCTCCTTTTTAGGATGAAACATGGATGATTCATTGAACTTTACATCTCTGCTGATTATGAATTTGGATATCTTAGGTTTAATGCACCATAATCTATAACCTTTGACCCCAGTTGCATAT
>JAVHNL010000502.1:0-50000 GCA_031216105.1 Dalbergia cultrata
TAGACTTCCCCCAAGGGAATGGCCAGTGAATTGAAGCTTAGCACGATCCCCATGTTTTTGCAAATGAGCCATTATTTCTGGCATAAATTGCTCATATATTCCTTTTGCTGCTTCATAAATTCCTCTGTGAACAAGTACGTCTGTGTCCTGTGAGAGCATAGATTATGAGTGCTATGGTATTTTTCATGCAAAATAACTTTTGAAGCTAGTAAATGCCACAATGAATGATGTCTTGATTATTCTTACTTCGAATTTGGTGGGCTCAAAGAAGAGGTTTGCTTGCCAAGATGCCAGGGAGTCTGAACCCTACAACACGCAAAAAGAAAAATTGCACATCAAATTTCGAGACTATGTAGTCTGATGACACAGCATATGAACAAGAAAGAGTATTTAAGGAATTTCCTGAATTACAAAGCATCGAGTGCAGTTGCTGGAATCATCACAGACAAACCATTCACACGGAGAGGAATGAAGTGACTGCAGGTCCTTAGCTGCTTCCTGCTTTTCCTTCTCACCTGCTGCAACCACAGCAGTCATTGTTGATGCTGCAACATAAACCGCAACCTCTGAGTTATAAACCCGCGATGTGCCTTCTGCCTCAACTCCTGGTGAATGTTTTCTCCCATTGGAGTCCTCGTTGTCACCATGCTGCTGTGGCTTCGCAGTAAGGGACAAGAGGTCCTTTGCCCGCAATTGGACATAAGAGGCAGCTGAGGCAGCAATGTCATAAGCAAGCTGGATTTGATGCTTCTGTTCATTATCTTTGCCTTTCTCTGAGCCATCTTGAGAGCCTGCTGAGCTATCTATAGGTACACGAGTGGAGTCCTTATCAAGTTTCTCTTTTAACTTGGTCACTTCAGCTTTCTTCTCTATAGAGGATGTTATTAAGTGAAGGTTGTAGTATCTTCTCAGGTCCTTAGCCTGCAAATCGTTTGGCTAGTGTTATTTGCTCGTGTTTTCATTTTATTCACCCAAGGAAAAACAAAAACGAGAAACAGATCTGAGATCTGATTGCTAAATCATCAAACATTGAAAGTTGATAAGTTATCTAACAATTGGTGCTTACCTTGATTTGTGGTATTACATAAGCCATGTTGCACAGGAAAGCCAGCTTAGAGTAAAGTTTAGTATCGGACCATGGCACTTGAACCAGAAATTTTGAGAATGAGTCACGATCATATGTAACTTGTTGCTCATGCTCCTCCTCTTCTTCTTCATAATCCACTGCACAAACATGATCACCTTCATCACAATCACAATCACATTCATCGTTTGTATCGTTGTTGCATATCATATCCGGATCCATATTCTCTTTTGGGATTTTGTTTCCCCAATGTTTCTTAATTTGCATAAGCCTCTCTACCCAGTTGGCTCTATTTATTCGCTCCACTTTACTGCTTTCCACCATGTTTTCCTCACTATGAGTGTCCTTGTGGCCCATATTCATCTCCTTGCTTGTTTCTGGATCAAACAAGAACGAGCGTAGTGAACTTGGAAGAATGGAGCCTGAAAATTGAAATGGGGGAATTCCCATTGACCTGTTGCTCTTAAGTTTTGGTTGCACAGATGTGGCTTGTATGGGGTTGATGGGGCGACACAGGTGGTTGTCAGAGTAAGACCTGCGCATAGTGGAGCGTGTGCAAAGTTCATTGCTGGAATGTGAGCGGCGAAGGCCATTCTGCTCTTCTATAATTATGTCCCTAGCTGCAGATGAAGCTGGGGAGGTAGGCATGCCAAATGCAGTGCAGGCCATGGCTTGTGATGTTTATGCTACTCAGCAAGATCCTTCACTGTACTCGGTTTCTGCAAATCAAAAACCATCAGACCAGATCTCAAATCTTGGTAAGTAGAGCTTTGCTTCTTGAAACAAGTCTAATGCCATTCATATGGGTTTTATAAAAAAACTTACAAGGGATTATGTTTCTCGTTATCAACGACAACCTTAAAGATGTTGAATACATCTCATAGTATAATTAGTTTATCCATCAATGAACGCAACTTTTACATCAAAATCAAAGTATAGACAAAAACATCACCACGTTGTGTGTTGCTGCCAAAGCCAAAAACATAGTTAAGTTCAAGACCATGATTTAACCATTGTGTCAGACATCAAACTTGGACCAAGTGAATATTTTCATCATAAGGGAAAGACATGCCTTGTTCGTTGAATTCTAAATTACGACTAAAGACATGCACTGGCTAACTATATGTCGTATATGTATATGGAGTATCAGCAGCCAGCCTATCAGAACAACTCAAGAAAATCGTTGTAAACAAGGATGAAAATAAAAGGGGGAGAAAAAAAAATCGGTTTTTTTCCCTCTTTGGAAAGGAAATGGACATCCTTCATTAATTTTAATCTAATTAGTAGATGTGACATCTGAGATTCTGAGTTCACTTTCTTGGAATTATCGCATATTATTTATGAGATCAAGCTTTCAACCGACATGGTAGGAATACCCCGAAAAAGACTTGTTCCAGCCTAGAAAGCACCATAAAACAGAACCAAAAATAAATATAAATAAAGTATAGTACCTCGGAATTTACAAAGTAATATTACACATATTCCTCGAGTTAAAATCTAGGCTGAGTCTTCAACAAGCATAAATGAATAAAAATAAATAAAATGCCAAAATTTTTGCTAATTAGTAGTGGTTTTTAAAATATTTCCAGTGTATTTGGTTGGAAAATAAAATTGGGGATAAAATTTATCTAGATAAATTTCATGTATAAAATAATACATATAATTTTTATCCTCATTTTTAACTTTCTAACTAAACATACCAATGACCATAAATATTTATACTTGTGGGCCTTATTAACAATCCAATCCTTGCGCGTATAGGAAGGGCCCAAAATATACTGAATTAAATAAATGGATGCTTTACTCAAGCACGTTTTAATTCTTACCTCATCGCAGGTTTATTCATTGCAATAATTTCAAAAACCAATTCCTACGAAAACGGTAAAGAATGCGGAGCAATGAAAAGACCGTGTTTAATAAAAAAAAATTACCATTTTTACCATTAAAACTCGATCACTTAAAATTTAGGAAAAACACAACAATGGCTAAAGGCCAAGGTAATTGAGGGATCAAATCAAAGCAGGTTTAATGCACATGATGCGCGTATTACATGAATGAATGAGACGCACCCAAACAAAAAGAGTAAAAAATCTTAACAAAATTCTGAAAGAGAAAATGAGAAGGCTTTCAAAGTGTGTCGATGGCAAAACCGAATCTGAAACCCTTGACAACCTGATTTCAATAATGGATGGCCAACCAATTCAAGCAATTGAACCAAAAAACAAAAATGTACGCACAGAAGAAGCAAATAAAAAAATTAAAATGTATACTAAAATAAATACATCAGAGAATAAGGAAATTGTACTGATATATGTATATAACCTGAGTGTCAAGCAAGCAATGAGTGAAGAGAGAGGGAAGTATTCCGAAGAACATGCAGAGGAAAGACGATCCGATAATGTCTATGGCAGCCAGCAAGCGACACAGACAGGTACTGCTTCCGCCAATGGGGTGTATGTGTATAATCTTTGTTGGCCCTTTTTCTCTTTTTTCATTTATATATATATATATATATATCAGAATCAGAATGGGGCTTCGTTCTCTCTTTTTATAGTTTTACAATACAATTGGTTCCCTGAGATTCAGATGCAAATGCAATGAATAAAACAATCTTGTTTCGGTGACCTGACCCACTGAGCCACCCTTCTTTCTCTCTCTCTCTCTCTCTCTCTCTGTGATTCAGATTCTTGTGTGTGTGTAGTTATAATTATAGAATCACATATACAGAGCACTAGGGACGAGAACTGGTAAATGAATTACAAAGTACAAGGAAGAAACCATCATTGAGAATCACCTCACGTGGGCTTGCCAAATTTTATAAACCACAGGGTAATTTCTCATGGACGAAAATGCCCTCTCGTTTTCCCCTTTTTGTCGCAGCCTAGACGCCGATGTTGTTTACGTGAAATCAAACCAAGTAATTCTCTTATTATCAAAGAGTGGTTTTATAATAATAAAAGTAAATTATGATCTTGGAGTTGTATCAATGGCAGGAGATGGAAGAGAGTAAACACAAGTGCTTGACTGTTACGTAACAAAATTTTGAATTTATCAAGTCGTTATAAAAATAGAATGGATTTAATTGGAATAGACTGAAAGTGTAAAAAATTTTATACATTCATCTAATCATGTAATAACATCTCAGTAAATACGGTTATTTTTACACCTCATTACTTGAAAAGTCATACAAAAAAAATAATTGATTTGATGACTATGTAAAAAAATTTTATGTTAGTGCATCAAAATTAAATCCAAATAGAATTGGATAGAAAGAAAAAAGGAACGAAAATGATTTGCTGATGAAAATGTTGATTTGAGTTTAGGAAGGTAACAGAATCTTACATTTTAATTGAGATTTATAAAACCGCAAAATTCTTTTTCCTGTGATAGCTGCACTTTTGAATATAATTGATTGATTAATTCTCTTTTAAGCAATGAGACGATCATAATATTCCAAGTGAAATTACTCTTGCATTATTTAAGTATGTAACAAAATTTAGCAATAGAAGTCACTTTACAACGGGAGTGGAAAGTTTTTGTACGGTAGAATTGCTACATGAATTTAAGGTTTTTTATATATTTTTCTAAGGATTTAATTGCCCTGCATTGATAATTTAAAATTTTTTTATACACTCATCTGGTCATGTATTATTACATAAATTATAATAGTTGACTTTTATACCTATTACCTAAAAAGTCATTCAAATTAAATGTTTTAATTAAATGATATTGTAAAACTATTTTATATTATCAGTTCATTAAAATTATACTCTTTTTCTAATATAATATATATATTATTGAAGATGTATATAAATTAAGTTTGATTTTTTCAATGTATAACTTTACTATATTGATATTAAGAAAAATCGCATTCTCACTTTGAAACATAATAACATGGTTTTGAAAATCGGACCGTATTGGCCGGTACAATTGGGAACTAGCCTGTTATCCGATTCAGGCTTTGGCTAAAAACGCCCCCTCAAGATCCAGTACAAATCCCTGAGAATCGCCGAACCGGCCAAATCAGTTGGACCATTTTTTTTTTAAGATGCAAAATGACAGCAATTTGAGGTTTATTTAAAAAAAATTGACTAAAATCTCATTTTTTTCTAATTCTTTTCCTTTTTTAGATTTTATTGATATCTAATTTAATTTTTAATTATTTTATTATATATATTTTATTCTGTATTTTTATATATTTATATAAATACATGTTTTATATTTTATTATATATTGATTTTATTCCAATTGAATCTTCAATTGAACTAATTAAACTTCTAAACCTATAAACTTTTACTTTGATCGACTCAATGCTTGGCCCAATTTTCATAAACAAGCATAGTAAAGAGAAACCTGCAACGTCAAGGTCGTCCATAAATATGCATCCAATTTTTCATGCAAAACATAAATGCCTCATTTGTTAGAAGATTGGTTGGTGGCATTTTCGTCACATCACGGGATGCCAGGTCCTGATAATTAATAATATTTTCGTTCATGGCCACCTCGTCTTACGTGCACAACCCATTTCGAAAGATTAAAATTAAAAGAACGTAAATACAAGGGAAGAAAAAAAGGAAAAAGAAAACGAAAAACATAATAATGATTACAAGGCTGGAGTTGTATGTTTGGGCGAGGGCCAAATGTGCGGTTGCATGAAGCAGGGGACGCCTGCAGCCGCCACATTATGCAGCACCGGTGGCGGCGGCCGTCACCTGCTCCTCGGCGCCAATTCCGCCATGTGTCGCTCAGGTAATGCCTTCACCCCCTGGTGCACCGATGCACTGAAACGTTAGCGTCTGGGTTCGCCACGTGTCGTCTCGACAGTAATTCTCGGACGATCTAATTCTGAACCTTAACCGGCTCTTGGGTTTTCTACACAGTGCCAGTCATGATTTGTTCGCCTCTGTTTTTTTTTTTTTCCAAGTTCTTTACTTTTTGGAATTTGGTCTTTTCATGGGCTCTTATTGGGCTTTCTGTAATAATTCAAGATCAAGTTGGACCATAGAGGTGCGTCATCTAGTTCATTGATACCTAAAATTTTGGAAGAAACTCGGACTGAATACTCGAAATCGTTGCTACTGGGGACTTGGGCCTTGAGGACTAGCTCGACACTATTGCTTAAAGTCCAAAAGATGCCTCCGACGAAAAAGAAAAAGAAAAAGTTCCGCACTATTGTTTCTTGATTTTCTAAGAAATTTAACCATCATTAGCCGTTGACCACGAAAAAAATAAAATAAAATAAAATTCATTAACTAGATCACGGGTTACGTAACCATACAAAGTAAATGCTTACATCAAAACGACTCTGTTAATTACACGAGTGATTAGAGATTAACTAGATAATAAAATTAAGCCTGTTATCGACTATGTAGCATTGTCAAAGAGATCAAACCCTGGCAAGCACAAAACATCATCAAAATATATACACATTTAGGGTATGTTTGGTTAAGGAATAAAAATTGGGTATAAATTTTTATGGATAAATTTTGTGTGTAAAATTATACATAAACATTATTCATGAAATATTTATTCCAAATTTTACTCTTCAACCAAACATGTTGTTAATCTCATTATGAAGAATTGTATGATCTAGAACTAATTGCAAGCTAAACCCTCAAGAAAATAAAATAAACAAAAAACGACGGATTCTACCAAAAAAAAAAAAAAAAAACTTTTGGGGGGAGAGGGCAGCAACCTCACATTACAATGAAAAATGGTGTGTGTGTTAAACAAAATATGGGTGTTAAACGAAACTAACCGTGTTTCCCCAAGTGCGTATAAGCATTATATCTATCGCAGCAAGGAATGCATAGACGTATTAATAAGAATGTTACCAAGCACTTCAATCTTTACACACATCAAATTCTATATTTTGTTATCATCAAAACTATGTTCGACCGTTACGTTTAACCTTAAACGGACTCACATCAAACGGACTAATAGCCAAGGTTTGAGAGTATGATTACTCTTGGCAAAAGCATCCTAATACACAGGCCTTTTAATAAGTTGTTAGGGAATCTTGGTAGCAAAAGATTCAAATGAGAGTGAGAGGAGACATCAAATCAGAGCATGCTGGGATGGGGTCCTCCAGAAGAACTGGGCGTGATAGCTGAACATGGCCCCAAAAGAGTTCAAAAGAAGAGCCAAATTTCCTGCACGCTATAATGAGGTCTACCATACATTATTGACTGCACATACGCAAAATGACCCTATAAGAAACCGACACCTTAGGCCTTCTGATTCGTGTATTGCTGTGACCACGCCGTTACGTGCTTGCAAAGTATTAGTTAATTTTTGTGCAGCTGAAACGCAACACGGAAACTGGAAAGTGGTCCAAGAATCTGTTGCAGTCAGGATAAGGATCTGAGCTCTTGCCATTCACTTCTTTTTCTTTTTTTTCTTTTTCTATTTTTCGTGTAATGCGTCCTATTTGATTTTGCTTGAGAAAGTTATTGGTCTGCTTGCCTCTTTCTCGTACTCATCTTTTTTCCTCTCATAGGTTTATGGAAAAAGGGTAACTTTTATCAAATCGTACCACAAATTAAGCTTCGGACGAAAAAATCCTTTGACTTTCATGCAAAGGATTGGATTAGTTAGAAATTTGACAAAAGCTTACGAATGAGCGAATGACTTTGGCTGCATGCATGCATTACCATCCTTTTATTTCTTTTTCTGTGCTCTTGCTAACACGTAAACGAGTGACTGTAATTAAAATCTTAATAACATGCATATATGCTTTGAAACAAATAAGAAACACACTTTCTTAATAAAAAGAAAATCACTTGAGTGATCCAGTAAAATTGGCTTCCACATGGTTTTGGTTAGTTGCATAAGGCACGTTTTAGGCCATAATTTTGTCGCAAAGAAAGAAACTTGAATTGTCCAGTTGCCTTAAACCAGATACGCTACATGCGAGGTGTTGTGTTTTTCAGTCTGCCACGGGTTATCTTGTTTCTTGTTGGACCACTTGGAGGGATTGATTGGACTTGTTCCATTATAAAGGGCTAAATTTGTTACAATATAAATTCCCTTATGAATCTTCTTAGTAGCGGAATTTATATCGTAACAAATTTAGCCCTTTATAATGGAACAAGTACAATCAAACCCTTCAAGTGGTCATGAATGTTCTCAGTATATCCTATTATGTAGCTCGGGAGTGTGGTTGAGTGGTCTAGACTCATTTACCCTTAATCAAACATTAGGGGTTTGATTCTTGACTTTGGGTATGGAGAAACCTTAAATCTCCGGACCAATTGTTCCACCCTTAAAGTGCGAACAAACTAGCACAAGAATTAGTAACCGTGATACCTTTCATCGTGCACAAAAAAAGTATATCCCATTATGTGCAGCAATTTGATTAACTTTTAAACTTTGTACTCCTATTGGGCACATAACCTTTTTTGAACACCGTCTTTGGCAAAAAGTTTTGGCCACGCACGTTAGTGACTCAGTGCAACTGATGCTCTAAGTGGCCAATCAGTAAATCACTACGATGGAAAGTTGGAGTTGTGGGGAAGTAGTTGATATTATCTGGTTGGTCATAGGCACGTATGTACTAATTGTCCACTAGCCAGTGCCATTTATTCTCTTCAGGAATGTAAACGTGCGGTCCAAAGAGATAATAGGTACAACTCCCTCTAATACATTAAAAAACTAATATATTTTGATCACAAGTTATATATATTAATTTTTTAATATACTAAAATCACACTATTTTTCACCATTACTATTAATAAGAAATTATAAAGGAGGGGTTTTTACTAGGGCTTTAAAATAATTAATTTTCATTAAAAATATGTGATTTTTAAAATTTTAAGATATAGGATCTACCATCAAATTTATATATTTACTTTAATTAAAAATCTTGTGCAAAAGACACTTAGATAAACTCAAAAGAAAAGTCTACTACACTCGCTGAGAATTTTGAGCATCAAACACTCATGAAATTAAGCCATTGATTATGCACTACAACATCTGAACTATGTAAGACACTATCGGATCTCTCGCCGGCGTTTCAATGGAAGATGCTTTCGATATCCCTTCTTCAATAAAGACAGTTATGAAAACATGATTTGATTTTGATATAATTAATTTAAATTAAAGTGGTTTGATATTTATTTCTTTTAATTTTTTTTGTCTGGATTAAAATTACTTGTATTATTTATTGAGGAAACAAGATAAGGAGCGCCACTATGAATAAACAATGTAACCGAAAAAAAAAAAAACTATGAATCAAACAATAATAAAAGAAAAAAGGAAAGGGCAATGATGAAGCAAAGAGAAAGCAAGGAATGGGTGGGGGGGCCATAAAACAATAAAGGTTGTCGATGGGTTGATGGACGTTTGTTAGGCTGAGTTGCTAAGCTCAACACTGAAGTAGTACACAACACCAACACAGTACAGCACACTTGGTTTGTTGTTAGTTGTTACTCTTTAAATTGGTTTGTTTAATTTGGTGGTAGTGGCACCAACGAATCTGTGTCGTTGAGAGTGTGTGTGCGCGCTTGACCAAAGCCAAGCTTATCCCTTTCTTCCCTTGTGTGTGTGAGAGTGTGGAACCCTCTACTCTGCCACATCCTGTTCTGCATGTCATTTACTGGGTAGCTAGGCACAAACAAACTGACTAGAGAGTAAGGAGAGAGAGAGAGAGAGAACGATCATATATTATGTGATTCATTCAATGGAATCCAGCAAGTGAAGAAGGGCAGTTAAAGAGTGAGTGAAGATGAACGTTGGTGGTATGGATCCCATGGAGAGGGAATACATAAGGAGACATCATAGGCATGAGACTAGGGACAACCAGTGCTCTTGTGCTCTCGTCAAGCACATCAGGGCCCCTGTCCCCCTCGTATGTCAACTCCTCCCAACTCAACTCAACTAACTCTCCCTCTCTCTCTTCTTTGAATTCATCCATGATGACATGTTAATTTGTTTCATTTGTGTGTGTGTTGTGTGTCGTCAATATCAACAGGTGTGGTCGCTGGTTAGAAAATTTGATGAGCCACAGAGATACAAACCCTTTGTGAGCAGGTGCATCGTCCAAGTCCAAGAGCAAGAGCAAGACCAAGGGTACCTTGCTGTTGGAACCCTCAGGCAAGTCAACGTTAAATCTGGCCTCCCTGCTACCACCAGCACCGAGAGGCTCGAGCAACTCGATGATCACCAACGCCTTCTTGCCGTTAGGATCGTTGGTGGTGACCACAGGCTAAACGTATGTATCTACTACACACCCCCATACCTCCATGTCCTTTTAATTTATTCTTATATAACTTTCTGATTCATTCCAATATTTTTAGGTGATGTAAGTAGTTATCGATTGAGTTGTTTGTGTTATTAACTGAGTATTTAGCTTCCCTCTAAGAAGATGAACTGGCTACTTTACCTCTTAAAGATTGTTGATTAAATAATAATTTCCTACATGTGATGCTATCTGTCTTAGCTCTTCAAGCTATGTATGTATTCATCACTTGTCCGATCGCCATGCTGCAAGTGCTAATTGAGAGAATTAATGCTAAGTGCTAACTCGATCGAGTTGGTCTGTGGATTAAATTTGCAGAACTATTCGTCCATAATAACCGTGCATCCAGAGGTCATAGACGGAAGACCTGGAACAATGGTGATCGAGTCATTTGTGGTGGATGTGCCGGAAGGGAACACCGTGGACGACACTTGTTACTTTGTGCAGGCTTTGATAAGGTGCAACCTAACCTCCTTGGCTAATGTCTCTGAGAGGATGGCTGTCCAAGACCGTGCTGATCTCATCAACCGTTGAGTGAGTTTAGGGGAGGAGCAAAGATGAAGAAACTGGCTTAGTACAATTTATGATGCCTGCAGCCTTTCTGATTTGAGCAGCACAGTTTCTCTTCTTCAGTTTTTGTAAGAAGAGATTCTAGCTAACTAGGAAGAACTCATGAGCATTCCCAGGGAGCTAGAAGGAAGTTACTATATATATACATCTATTCTTCATGGCTTTTGTGCATGGATTGGTGGTGTGTTGCTTTGTAAATATTCTTGTTCAAAACAAAGACACACTTTCGGCAGTCTTAATTCCATGTGTCATATTAATTAGCAGCAAGATGTTAGCAGGAGATCATGCCCCCATTACCATTAGTGTATGCATAGCCTTGTTGCTGTTGTTTAAGTAGTGTAGTTTTCTTGAGTTATCTACTTTAAATTTTCCTTGCTTCGGGTTCTATGTCTAGAACACTCAACCAAATTGACTATCCCCTGAGATGGGTTGGGTTGAGTGAATATAATGCCCCTTGTTTGTAGGAACTGCAAAGGTGAGGGCCTTGTATTTTTGTTCTGAGATAGCTTTTGCAATGCTTAATAGAGGCTCTGAGCAACGATAATAGTTAACCAGCCCCTCAATAGTGGTGATTGCTCAATGATGTCTCCAGTCCAACTTTTTTATACCATGACATGACGCTTAGCAGAAAATAACACTGCAATTTCTCACAACTGTATATTTTCATGTATCGTACTTTTGTACATCAATAACCTGTTGACGTATAATAGTCCTATCTGAGCATAAGAAGAAGAAGAAGGATCAAAGGATGCAGTGACTCTTACCTTTAGGTTGGTTCTCCAATGACTACTTCTACCTTCTACACCCACTGGAATTCTGATATGAGCATGATAAACTGAGAAGAAAAAGCTGTAGGTTTTCAATTTTTTCTTATATTAATTATATGGGTTTTGATAGTTTTCAATGAATTCAGTGCATCTAAAACTTAAAAATAAGGCACTCCTTAACAAAACATTTTGAAATAAGATATTTTTGGTGGATACAGAAGCGCAGCCCAAGGAAAAGAAAGAGATAACAGAGTTGTTTGGCAGGCATTTGTTTTAGTGAATCAGTTGGGATCAAGACTGGCCCAAACTTTGTTTTCCTAACTGATTCAAAGCTGCTCCATCAATTTCAAAGTAAATGTCTCTTTTACATTTTTGATACATTCATAAGTCACTAGACAATCTTTTACTTGAGGAAAAAGCCACTATTTACTTTAATTTCAATTAACATTTATGACAGAATTATAGTAGCCATTAATGAGGATTAAGGGCCTTCAGGTTATTGATTACTTTAGAATGTTAACAAATAACAAGCATGCACGAGCACGAAAAGTTCTTAATTCATGCAAATTCACCTGAAGACTTAAGAGAACAAATTATTGAGATTTTGAGGAGAATAATCTCAAAAGCCATCGGTTGTTGGGCCTTCTCTTCATTTCACCTGAAGACTTGGCTTTTCAGGTTGTGTTGAAGTTCTTCACAAGAGTAGTGTATAATAGTCACCGTGCAAGCCGAATCATATAATTAGCAACATGGAGCTTGTTCATAACCCCCACAAAGGCATCCTGCTAAACCTGACTTACCATTTTATTGTGAAGACTGCACTAGGCAGTGCAGGAAGGTGGAAGCCTTTGAGGGGTAGGGAACAACCAACTCGTTGAAGATCTATCCTGAGCAAAAGTTTTTCTTACACACACACACTTGTGTGTATGTTTCAAGCGAATGTGGGACATGAAAAATAACACAGCATAGATGGGAGTGGCAAGTAGGGTCTCCCCCATATATCTTTTGCATGTGATATGAGTAGCCTAATTAGATACTCTGATTCCCAAACATATTAATAATGTTCTAGTGTCTATTACGATATAGCTAGTCAGATGCTATTGCACTTACAGTCATAGCTGGTCAATGCATTATGACAAGTTAAAAACCGCGTAATCTATATTTTAATCAAGGATGATCTTTTCATACCAAATATTCCAACCCCAAACAAGGCCAATATAAACACCCCAAAGTTCAGCTGTAAGCGCAGTAAAGAATTGAAATGTATGCTGTGAGTGTCTGTGCTTATAAAGGTTCTAAGTTTTGTAATAGTGATCATATATGAGACTAATAAGGTGATTAATCTCAATAAAAGTGCATTGATGCTATTTAACAAGCATCAATCTATTATACAGTAAAAGAGGTCACAAATAAAGTGATCTGCGCCAAAGTTCTCAGTTAGACATTTTATTTTGGTCTGGACATAATATCAGCTGCTTTCTTGTATACAGAGCACATTCAAGAACTGCAGATGGGCGATAAAGGACATTCATTTTGGCACGAGAAAGCATAATCTTCCAATGTAGTGAAGTCAAACTCTTGGCGCGAAGCACCCATCACAAATCACCAGTCCAACCTCCAAAATCAAAGTTGAAGCCAGATGCTTTGTACCATTAAAGGAATTCAAGCTTGAAAGCTCTTGTGATGATTACCACCGTTCTCTAGGACGGCCATCAGGGAATGCAGGAACCAGGACCTTTTCATCATTCTGCATTGAGTCTTCAACCTTTTTAACTGGCTTTCCTTGCCCAATCTCCAATGTTCCAGCATCCTCATCAAAATCTGGTGGGGCATCATCATCTTCATCACTCCAGTTGTCGTCCTCCTCATCATCATGATCATCTTCAAATCCAACGTCACTCATAAAATTATCAACATCATCTGACCATTCTTCTTCATCGTCACTGCTTTCATATTCTCTATTCTCATTCTCTTGAGTCTCTTCCATGCCATCTGGAGGTCTTCTGGTAGCCCCTCGCTTTGGAAATCTTGGAACATTAACCAGAGAGCGAAGCTTTTCCTTTATTAGCAACAAACGGTCCTTGTCTACTAATTGAGAATCACGGTAACCTTCCCTTAGAAATACAGAATCCCTATCTCCTTTTAGAGACACATAAAACATATCAGGATGCCTTATCAGCATCCCCCTCAGCTGCTGAGAGAATCTGAACTCCTCTCGAAAATGAGTAAGGTGATCAATGAGAGTTCGCTTCTCAAGAGTGAGGCTCAAAATCTCATGAACAACTCCACAAGCATGCTTCTCTTTCTCCCGTGTTCCTGGCCTCAGCCCGGAGAAGTCTGAGTATGGAGATATATAAGGCAAGTCCCTGAACTGCATGATCTTCCTCATCTCACCCTTAGAGAGATTAAGGCCCTTAGGAAGCTTCACTCTATTGAACTTGGGGGGCCTGTCTATAATCAAATTCTGCTCTTCCAGTTCTCTAATCCGATTTTCCTCTGCAGATAACTCAGCAGCAGAAACAGCAAGCTCAGGATCCCAATGCGTTAGTTCCAGAGCAGGACCTCGTTCAGTTGCAACAACCTTGAAGTACTGCGGGTACCTATGACAAATTGTGTCACGAAATTCTTGTGGGAGACCCAAATCAGTCCTCAGATGAGCTATTTTCTCCAACAATATCCGCTTCTCGAGTGACATCATCAACAGTTTCCTCAGCTTGACAACTACCAAATCTTCCATCTCATTCCTAACCTTCAATTCCTCAAAATAAAGCCTTTCAGCTTCAGGGGTCATTTTGAATTTGAGAGAGTAAACACCCTCTTCCATAATCTGAAACACTGCAGGGAATTTCTTCAACAAAGCAATAAATCTCCTCCTCTTCTGCATACCCAATTCCCTTCTAAACTTACCCAGCTGGCGAAGCGACATAGTCCGGTCCGGTTGACTCACCAGAAGCTTCCTTATCTTGAGAACAAATTTGAGCTTCTTGTCCCTCTGAATCACATTATCAAAAGGAAGCTCCTTTCTTCTCTTGACAGCAGCCCTTACGGGCCCCAATGGAGACGGAACATGGAATTTTCTGACGGTAACATTTCCCGGTGACAGAACCAAATTGAAATCCCTGCCCCAGAATTGGGATTTTTGGAGGGAGCAAAGGGGTTTTGCAGAAGGGTTAGGTTTTTGACGGAAAGCAAGTTGGCTTGAGACGAAGAACGGTAGAGGGGCATGCAATGAAGATAGTTTGGATGAACAGAGTAAGAACTTAGGCTCCATCGCACAAAAGCAGAGCGGCAAAAGCGATGTACAAACTAGAGAGAGAGAGAGGGAGAGAGAGAGAGGGAGAGGGAGAGGGAGCGAAGGGAGTGGACTCACCAGAGGGAGGCAGAGAGCGCTAAGCAAGCCAAGCAGTGGTTGTTGGGTTGGGCAGGTGATATTGTGATGCTTGGACTGTGTTGCACATGGGAAGCCAATTCAACTCAAGCAAGGGGTTTATCTGCACCTGAAAAACCCTCACACAAGATAAAGAGGTTTTCTTAAGACAAAATTGAAAATAGATAAATCTTTTTTGACATGTTCCCTCTTTTTTAACAAAAAAAAAATCATTTCTCTAGCAATAAATCCTTTTTTATATTTAACACTTTTTTATTCGATGAATGCTACAATTAACAGCAGCCACCCCTCAAGTTTGTTTAGTCAGCATCTAAGTCTCTTTTTGACAAGAAATTGCACTCACCCACTGACAACCACGACTTCAGAAGCCTTTTACTTCTAAGAAATAAAACTTGCGCACTTGACAAAACTTCCCTCTTGTTCGTGGCATTGTGGCCCTTGTGTTGCTTTTTTCGCGATTTCGAGAAGAACAAGTGAAGGAAGGGAGAAATTTCAGTTATGATCATATCAACTAATTTTACATTATTAGTTTTCTATTCATATGTAGATTAAGATACATTAAATTAAATAACATGATAACACAAAAGAATTAAAAGTTTAATTTTGATGCATTGTCAATATAATTTTTTTCACTATCAAATCATATTTTATCACATTAATAAATATAGTCAATTATCAATTTTTTTATTGTTAATATATACAAATTAAATCCAAAAAAAAAAAATAATTGAAACATATAGCATAAGATATTTTGACATGCCAGTAAATTGAACTGAAAATTGAATAAATGGGTTAATTTTGAATATTGTTTTAGTTTGAGTATCTAATTGAAATATTTGAAAATCAGAAATAGCTAATTGCAATTCGCTAAAAATTTAAAGAGCTTCAAGGGTCCTTTCCCATAAACAAAGTTCATGTATTGGCTTGGAGAGATTTTGATAGAAAAAAAAAAAATCTTTCTTAAAAGTAATCTTTTATAAAGTTTTGGTTGTAAAAAAATAATTTAATATTTAAATATAAAATTTATTATTATTTAGACATAATATTTAATTTTTTTTATTTTAAAATATTTTTAGCTATAAAAATATTTTTAAAAAAGAAAAATTAAAATTTATAAAAATTATATTTTATTATTATTTTTTTAATTAAAAATTTTCACTCAAATATATGAAAAAGTATTAGAAGTACCTTTTTAATTTAAAAATTCATTTTATAAACATAAAAGATGCTGAAACAAATTGATAATTTTTTATTAGTTAATATTTATTTTAGTTCTTAAAATTATACATATAAATTATTTTGGTATCTAAAGTTTAAAATCCAACTAATTGGTCACTAATTCTATAATGGTGAATTATATGAGTCTTTGATGGAAAAATCCTAACAAATTACCTCATTATTTTGATTCAAAATTAATTTTTTTCATGGGATAAATTGATTTAATATATGAGATTCTGCCGTGGGGGGTTAAAAAGCCTCACATTTTGTGTTGTATATAAAACTCATTTTCTTCTTTATTGAATAGACTTAACTCATGGATTGTATTTTAATTTAATATTATTCACTTTTATTGTTAATACTTTAATTTTTCTCCCTCCTAATTATTATTCACTCACTATTATTTTTCTCTATATGAATATGATTCTCTCCTTTTTTTTTTCATGTGAACACTATATAAGTGATAAAAAATTTGTATAACGTTATTATAAATAGATTTTAAAAACATATTAATGAAAATTTTGCCAATTTTAGCACAATATTTTATTATTTATTTGTATAATAGTTCCATAATTGTATCGAATATTAATATTAATTAACGTCACTATATTGCTAAAAAAAAATTAACACATCATTGATATTAATATTGAAAACAATATTAAACTACACTTATGTATCATGTAATAATATTATAAAAAAAATTATCAGTCATACAATATTCAAGTAAAAAAATAAAAAAAAATAATACTATTCATATGGAGATAAATAATAGTGAATAAATATTAATTAAATGAGAGAAAAGTAAGAGAAGTAGTAATAAATATGAGTAATATAAAATTATAACATTATTCAAAATTTTAAATTAATTTAAGAAAGAAAGAGTGAGTTTTAAGTTTAACACAAATATGGAGGTTAGCATATATTTAAAGTACTTATATAAATAATTTATATTTTCAAGGACTTATTCACAATTATAAATCATCAACTAATTAATTATATTTGAAGCTTCAAATTTCAAAATCACTCTAGTATGTATATCTTTCAAGTACCAAAATGAGTTTCGAAATGTTTTCATATTAAATTAAACTGATAGTCTGTGATTTTTCGAAAAATTTCAATAGATTTTTGTACTTTAAAAATTTATAAAATGTTTGTGATGGAGTCTTTTAGACATTTTTAATTCTGTTTTTTTATGTGTGTAATAAGAGAAATATTATTTATATTCATAATGTATAACACATATCATGTCTACACATTTTTATGTACATTTTTATCTACCTCACATAATTTGGATAATTTTACGTCTCATATAATGAATAGAGTGTATCGGCACCCTATCTAGATCCAAATATCACTACTACTCGTGTGCTTAATGTCCAACTCAATAAGTGCAGAGCATATAAAGTGAAGTTTTATAATATTTTGTTTTAATAAAATTACTAGGCAACGGAGGCCAAGTAATCGTTCCGGCGAGTTAGAGGAATATGGCGAAAAGGCGAGATCAACGATCCGGCGCGAGTTCTGGTCGCCGGGAAAACCGAGTCGAATCATCATCTTCCCAGCGACTCGAACGAGCTGACTCAGCTCCCGATCGCAGCAAACTCGCCATCTTCGTCTTCTTCTTCGTCGTGTCTTCCGTCATTGCCGTCATCGTTTACCGGCTGAGACAGTCTCCTCCTCCTCTTTCATCTTCTTCTCATTCTCAGCATAAGGAATCGTATGTTTATCAACGAGGCCTCGTCACAACGGATGCCAATTACCAAGATGTACTCACTGTAAGTACCTTCCCCAAACTACACTCTCTGTGATTCTACTCATGCTTTCCAGCATGGATTAGAGAGTTCGAGTTTGGTCGTAGCATCTAATTGTTGTATGTTTGCAATGTATTATTGTATTAGGAGAACTCCAAAGTTTCAGAAAATACCTCTCAGCGCCATTACACTTATCCTGTGCTTGCCTACATTACTCCCTGGTATGCTTCCTTTTTTTTCCTTTTTAAATGCAGCAATATTTTATATGTAGAATTTTATTAGATGAATCTGGTACTTTACATACAATGCTTGCCTCTAAATATAGCTTTTTGATTGATTGTTACAGTAACTTTCGTGATTTCCTTTTCCTCCTTTCGTTGAATCTACTTCATGTCGTCTTCTATCTGATAAATTCCCTAATTGATGCCATTCTTCATTTTGAATACATCTTTGGCATTTACAATTTAATTTATATGCATCTCCAATTATTTTTAATATGGCAGGAATTCTCATGGTTATGAAATGGCGAAAAGGTTCAACTCTAAGTTTACACATTTATCACCTGTCTGGTATGAATTAAAGAGGTATGTACCTCTGTCCCAAAATAACTTATTGAGCAAATAGAGGGATGGGGGAAGAGTGAAGACCTATTCCATTCCTAACCCTCCAAATGTAACTGTGTCAGTTTTCCAGAACTTCCAAGTGTATTTGGCGAGGATCCACGATATTTTTGTTAGCTTTAGATTGTGGTGTCTGAAGTTTTCCTTCTCATTTTATCTTGATAGTTTTATAACACATTCCGACCTGGGATGCCTCCCTTTGAGAAAGGGGATACCCAAGGTTGATTTGAACTGGCATAACTTTAAGGATTGTGCAAATATTTTCTATCCTTGTGTATGGTTGTAATTTCTTCACAACACTGAGATTCTTGTTAGTACTAAATGATAAATTGTAGGGTTGTCATTTAGTTAGTTTTGTATTATATTACTTTATGGTTTTGCTTCATCAGTTGTTATTGCCAGCAAACGGAGTAATTTAGTACTAGAGGGGAGACATAATGCTGACAGAGGATGGATTTCAGAGCTTAAAAAGACTGGAAAAGCTTTGGTACAGTGGACAAGTTCTCTACTCTTGAAAACTTTTTGATCTCATCAATGACAAATTAAATGCCCCTGTCATCCAAAAAGTTGTTGCACATGTCTAATTTTCATTGGGAAGCTATGTACTTGATGACAGTAGGCAAACTAGAAACCAGAGCTAAATTGGGGATATGTATGAGCTTGCAAATTGGAATGCTGTTTGGTTGGTTGGATTGCTTTGAGTCCGGGTTATTCTGCCTAATCCTCACCCAACTTAATTACTAGACCTCACCTAATCTTGTAAGGGGTAGTCAAGACTCCGACAAAATGTGATTCCAACAACTAACAATGAAATAGTAGTTATATGTAAATTTACCTTTATATTTGTTTCTTTGTATCTCCTTTCTCAGCACTGCACTTTGTTATTATTTGTTTGATAGCTTTGTTCCTTTATTTCCAAATTTTGAAATCTTAGATAATTCTATCCTTTGATCCATCTAATGCCACTACACATAATATGGAATACATTAAATGCTTTGCAAGAAATATATAATGTTTGCACTTCACAGCGCCCTTGTGCTTCTGTTTTTTGTTTTCCTTGCTACAGCGCCCCCACTTGACATGTTGATTTGTAGTATCTACTATGTAGTAATTCAATAATTTGAACTCCATTTTATTGAACAAAAAGTGGAAACAGAATATATTGCAACTCTATGATATATGTATATCTATATCTTTATCGTTGATGTATCAATTTAATGACAATATAGATCCTTTAACTGTTATGCATTCCTAATGACTAGTGAGCCACTGGAGCAGGGGAGTTTATGACCTATAAATTGTTCTTAATATTGTTGCCTATTTTAACTCCTATGCCAAGTAGAACCCTCCAGACCAGTCTGTTTTGGACCTTGCACAGGGGCTACAAATTTTAGTTTCCCAAATCCCAATGGCTATCCTTATTTATGATATCACTAACTTGTGGAACTACCACTTGTTTATTTGCTCTAGGATTATTGTTATGCTTTTCCTGTATATGGCCTCATTGATCCATCCATTTTTTCCCCCGTGTGTAGATCTTGCCAAGGGTTGTTCTGGAAGCATCACCAGCAGAGCTGTTGAGAACAAAGAATCAAAGGAACAATGCTATTAACCTTATAGTAACAGAGTGCAAGTAAGCCTCTGACTTTTTTTCTAGATACATCTTTTGGATAATGGCATCATGGGAACAGATTTATTTCCTATTTACTTGAAAAACATCAGGCTTTTCTGTTGGTCACTAATTTAGCTGTTCAGTATTAGATTATAATCTTCTGCAAGAATGAATATTGGATTTGTCTGTTGGTGCCTGCTGCAATGACATACTCTGAGCACACAGTCATCTAATTCTGAAAAGGGGGGAAATTATTTATGATAAAATTAGAAAAAAGAATTCTTGATAAATATTTTTAGTTCTGGAAAGTTAGCTAACCACTCAATTGGTCAATGATGTCCAACAAGCAACCACCAATTGACTTAACAAACCACTTGTGTGATTAATTTTTCCTAGACCAAAATTAATTTTACTAATAGTTCCTTTTTGCAATTTCCCATTATATATTTTACCTAAATATGGTTTATTGTGTATTAATCCTTCCTTTACCCAGCCAAAGGTAAGGCCTAAGGTAGACAAGTTCTTCCACTACAACAAACCCATTAGCCACATAATTGGATGGATATCGGAATTCAGAAGCTATTTGTGGCAGCAAATATTCCGCATTCCAGATCTATACATAAAGAACTTTCCTTCTTGATATATTCTCCCGTTCTATATTTGCTTTTCATGTGAATGCTTTTCTTCTGCAGGGAAATGGGATATGATGGTATTGTCTTGGAATCGTGGTCAAGGTGGGCAGTTTACGGTATCTTGCATGATCCAAGCATGCGAAATTTGGTGAGCATTTATTCCTTATGGTCTTCTCTAGATGCTTTTGATAGAGCTAAGCTAGGATTTGGAACTGTGCCCATAGTTTGGGGACTGAGCTGTCAAGTTAATTAATGAACTGTTGATTGTTTAGTGTTTATGAGGTCTGGGAAGTAATTGAATGTTTTTATTAAATATCTGGCGCCTTAAAACTTTCTGATCTCTGAGTGATATCTGAGCCTGTTAGACAAATCAACCCATTTTGTATTTGCGCATTATATAGCAGTTCATATGTTACTTCCTTCTTCTGCAAGCACAGGCGCTGCAGTTTGTGAAGCAGCTTGGAGATACACTGCATTCTATAAGCTCACAGAGAACTAGTGAGCAGCAGTTGCAGTTGGTCTATGTCATAGGTCCACCATCTATTGAGAAGCTGCAAGAGCATGACTTTGGTCGAAAAGATCTCGAGACTTTAAGTGAAGCTGTGGATGGATTCTCGTTGATGACATATGACTTCTCTAATCCTCATAACCCGGGTCCTAATGCACCTTTGAAGTGGATTCAAATTGTTCTACAACTGCTGCTTGGTACCTCTGGCAGTAAAGCCCAAAGCCTTGCCTCCAAGATACTTCTTGGCATAAACTTCTATGGAAATGATTTCTCCCTGTCAAGGGGTAATTCCTCTCTCTTTTCTTCATTTAGTTTCAAAATAATGCCATTTAGATTGTTTCATACTTTATCGCATGAGTGGAACAATTGCACCTTTTCAAGCAATTTTTGATATTTTGAGAGAATTTTAGAATATTTCTCTTTCTTGTTTACTCTTTCTTTGGTATTAACAGAATACCAGGTAAAAAACATTTTGTTTTACATATTAGTGAAAAATTTTAAAGTGCAGATTCAGGTGGCGGAGCAATTATTGGAAGGGATTACCTCGCGTTGTTGGAGAAGCACAGGCCTGAAATACAGTGGAATAAGAATAGTGGGGAGCATTTTTTCTTTTACGGTGATGACAAGGATACAAGGCATGCGGTATTCTACCCAACTTTAAAGTCAATTTCTTTGCGGTTAGAGGAAGCACGTTCATGGGGGTGTGGTATCTCGATCTGGGAACTTGGTCAAGGTTTGGATTACTTTTTTGACCTTCTGTGAAAGCCCTTATGCATGCCACTTTTACTTCCCGTGTTAATGTTTAAAGTTGTATTGACACTGTGCCCAGTGTCATTGAAATGGGCTTGGTTAAAATAGGATCCATTTTTGTTCGAAGTCTAGCTTGTAGAATGCTATCTGTTTACAGTGACCCAAAAAAAGGGGGTAGGTGCTTATGGGTGGTGGGGTAAAAGTCTAAAAAACACTTGTTGGTTGTAGAATTCAAAACTATACTGTAGAGACTTCTATCTTTCTTAAATTGTTATTTATTTCTATTGCAATCAATTATGGGCAAAATATGCAATTTCATAGATTTCTCTAACGTTCTCTCTCATTTATATGAAAATTCATACGAAGGGGGTATGTGGAAACATACTCTACAGTTCTGTAAATCAATTTGTATTCAATTCTTCAAGGTTAGAAGCAATTCAAAAAGTATTTAACTTCATATGAAAAGTAAGTGTCAGGAAGTGTTTTTAAAAAATGTTTTGATCCTGGAATCTAATTATACTTGAAGCAGCTTTATTTGAAGTGTGTTATTAATCTGTCATTCCCCACGCTAGTCTTAGACTTCATTTATTATTTTTATGGAAGAAAAGAACATTCAGAGACGCAGAGATCAAGCAAACTCATTTGGCTCTTTGATAATACAAGAGGTTTTTTGTTTGGTTCTTACAAGTATGCAATACAAAAGGTTTTCACATGATTGCCATGCCAACACTCATATTTTTAAGATGTGACACGAAATGCTTACGAGGCTTTATTCCTTTCCGGTTTATACCGATGTTTCTAGCTGTTCCTTCAGACAGCATGAATTAGCCCACTATATTTGGAATGCGAAAATAGATAGTGGTGCTTTTTAGTCACATTTCAACAATGAAAAAGGTATCTGAAGCTAGATTGGTGGGTGTCTTGTGAAGTAAAAGGATAGTGATTGCTGGGATCTGTTTGTGAGCAATGGAGCAAGTCAGGGAAATTTGCAGAGCAAAACAAAGATTATTTTAATGATTAATCTAAATCTACTCCAAATCTTCTAACAAAAGAAGAGGAACTTCTGGAAATGAACAAATGATGCTTACATTACATTGCCATTTGCATACCAGCTGGTATTTTACTTCAATCGGCCAGTTAGTACATTTGACGCACGTTGTTTGTAATTTAGAAATTTCCGGTAATTTCAAGTTTTATTTGTCAAATATTAGTATGTTTGGTTCGATTTTTGAAGCACCAAGTAAAAGTGGTAACAAATCATAATTTGGGACTACTTAAAAACTTCATCATTTGTACTAGCCGTCTTCGGTACTGTACTACTCGTGCGTTGCAAGTAGTTCTTTGTAACATACTACTACGTTGTAGTCGTTTCTACTCGTTTCCCCGACACTTCTAGGCCACACAATCGTAGACGATCAAGCCTCCGAGGTCAGCAGCGTCTCATCCTCATTGTCCACGTGTCAAGAAGCCAATGGTTGATTGCTTATATTCCTTCCACGTCAGCATCACCCTCCACCCAAAAGGACACCCAATCACCACACTGAGTTGCTTCCACCAAACCACAACCACAGCACAAAGAAACAAAACCAGCATCAAGACCCTTGGATTCTCATGTTACTGCACACGCTTCAACCTCTTCCACTGATAATCTGAGTGCCACAGAGAGAAAAGTCTTGACATAGAATTATGCTATGGAGACCCTAAATGCCGTTGGCTTGACTCCTTTATCTGTGCTTTCTGATAGAAGAAAAGAACCCAGAAAATTCCTATCACTGCCCACAATTCCCGCATGCAAAGTCTCAAACTTTTCCAGTTTTAGCAACAAGCAGCCCACTTTGCAAGAGTGTTTGTCAAAAGGTCTAAGAGGGGGTCTAATTCTTGCAGCTTCAGTGTTCAATAGTGGACTTGCACAAGCTATAACATATGAGGAAGCTTTGGGGCAGTCCTTGAGTATCCCTAGTTCTGGGGACTTTGATGTGAATGGGTTTATAGATAGGGTCATCAGTTTTGGAACAGAGAACCCTGCTGTTGTAGCTGGAGGAGTAGCTATTTTGGCTGTGCCACTGGTTTTGTCTCAGGTTCTGAAGAGGCCTAAACCATGGGGGGTTGAGTCTGCCAAAAATGCATATGCAAAACTGGGTGCTGATGACAATGCTCAGTTGCTTGATATAAGAGCACCTGCAGAATTGAGGCGAGTGGGTACCCCTGATGTTGGAGGTTTGAGGAAGAAGCCAGTGTCAATAGCTTACAAGGGTGATGATAAGCCAAGGTTCCTGCAGAAACTTTCGTTGAAGTTCAAGGAGCCAGAGAATACCACATTGTTCATTCTGGACAAGTGAGTGACTCGAGTATAGCTCAAAGCAAATTCTTTTCGTTTTTCTTCTTTTTCAATAAGATTCATACTATATCACATTCTGTCATTTCATTGTTGCAATTGATGGTGGGGAAAGAGTTTCTCAAGAATGCTCATGGACATTGAAAGGCTAAAGTGTCACTTAGATTGCACTCAAATTACCATCTCCCTTAATTAATCAAGGGCTAGATATAAGTCTTTCCACTAGGAAAATCAAAGAAATAAATGAAAAGTTCGATGATCTCTCTCTGAGCTCTTCTTCAAAAAGAGTAAAATTGACCTCTATTGGAAGGAAAAAAAAAAAAAAACGTTATGGAATCTATGTCAGATCAATGTGGCAATTTATGAATTTTAACACTCCAACTCTAAGCTTCCATCTACAATCTACATTGGCATTTAAGGAACTTTAATCACTTAATTTGTTGTTTCTTTTTTCACGTCACAAAGGAATATACTTGAATCTGATTGAGTGAACTTGTGATGGAAGCCAGATTTGATGGGAACTCCGAACTGGTTGCAGAGTTGGTAACTGCTAATGAATTTAAAGCTGCTTATGCAATCAAGGATGGTGCTGAAGGACCACGAGGATGGATGGTATTCAGTGTCCCTGGCCTTTTTTCTGTTTCAAAATGTTAATTTTATCTGATTACCCATATCTGACTCGGGCTGGGCTGGGATTTTACAGAACAGTGGGCTTCCCTGGACCGCACCAAAGAAAGGGTTGAGTTTGGACTTTGGGGATCTGACAGATGCCATCTCTGGCACAATAGGAGTATGTATGCGGGATTTATCCAATAACTTTTAATTTACAATGCAGATGCACACTCATAATGACTATTTTTAGTACTTAGACACACGTTAAATTGTTTTTTAGAGGAACTCGAAGTTAGCTTAGTTATATTGAGAATGTAAGCTAGCAAGAAAGGGAACTTTATAAGCAGAAACTAATCAAACTATACAGCACTTAACAATGTATGATGCTGTCTTAGATTGGTGCTCTTTACATTATATTAACTCAAGTTATCTAAATTCTGATGCCTAATGTTCTCTAGTGTATGAGCATTATATCATATGCGGAAAGGAAGTATTTGTTTCATAACTATGAATATGGTTTGTAGCCTCCTGGTTGGGTTATTGAATTTAATTAAAATATCAAAATATTACTCGGATTGTTGGATTAGAGGACAAAGTTATCATGTGGCATTCTTCCTCACTCTTGTTCTCAATTTGTTAATGTATTTGAAGT
This sequence comes from Dalbergia cultrata, assembly GCA_031216105.1. NCBI lineage: Eukaryota > Viridiplantae > Streptophyta > Magnoliopsida > Fabales > Fabaceae > Dalbergia > Dalbergia cultrata. The sequence goes on from JAVHNL010000502.1 coordinate 25,738, forward strand.
TTTGGAGATAATTTAAATACTATACCAGATATTTTTTTGGTATGTAAAAGCAAAATGCATTTTCTTCCGGGTTAATGGTCCATTTGTACATGCTTATATTTAAAACTGATTGGTGTTGTTCATGATCTTAATTCATAAAGTTTCTGTGAATGTCTAATTAATGGAGGTTGACTGCAGGAGACCTCTGATGGCTTGGCTCTTACTCTTGGAATTGCGGCAGCTACTGGACTGGGTGTATTGGCTTTTTCTGAGGTTGATTTGATGAATTGTTTTACATGTTATTCCTCTCTTTTTTTCCCAAGTACATTATGATATGACTATACTGATGAAAAATTGAAAAGTTTCTTGTTGATTCTGTTATTCTTTCTGTAGATAGAAACAATTCTCCAACTTGTAGGATCAGCTGCACTTATTCAGTATACAAGCAGGAAGCTTCTATTTGCTGAGGTAAGTACAGTGGAGTCGCGAGTTTTTCATTCACATTCTTTAATCATCATCTATCTTGTTAAACAGTAAATCTTTGAGATCCAGTGGTGGGTTTATTGATCTTTTAAGTTCTCCGTTGGGTTTACTGAGATTTTAAGTCTGCATCAGATATATATAGATTCGCATACAATTAATATTGAATTTTGTCAAACCACTCTCCCTCCATTGGTGAAAAGAAGAATGTTGAAGATCAATTTAATCCTGTTGCCTGTCACAATATAATCCAGCACGAGGTTGTTAGATAATCATGTGATCGGCATAATATATTATTTTTGGTCATTAAAAAGGAGAAATGCTTGGATATTCTGGTGGTCCAGTGGATGGCCGAGAGTAGGTGATCCTCTATATTAATTGCTTTCCATAGATGATATATATATATATATATATTCTTTGCTGTCATGTTCAGTTGTTTTTCTTAACTTCATATGTTATATATCTATGAATTATGATAGTTAATCGGCAGAATAAAACTCATGTATTTGTACGTTACTGCTTTTATTTTCAATTGAGGTGGCCATTGTATGATGAATATGACTGTTCCCAAGAGTATGTTTGGATTGATGGAGTTGGGTAGAGCATAGTGAGATTTTAAGTTACTCTATTATTTGGATTTGTAAAATTTAGATGGAATGAAGCGAAAATATATAAACTCTATTCTCTCTAATTTCATCAACATTTCACAAACTTCCTGCCCTCCAAGTTGAGAGGAGTGGGATCTGGGATGAAACACAATTACCCAAACAACAAAGCGGAGTAATTATTCAACTCTACTCTACTCCATTCTATTCTGCTCCGTTTCGCTTCACCATGCTCCATGAATCCAAATATTTATTGGTTTCAATTTGATTTTCCTTTTTTTTAATTGTTTATTAAGGCCAGTGGCTGGCTCAAGCTCTAAGACTCGCGCTTTTTCTTTTCATGACAGGACCGAAAGCGAACATTACAACAAGTTGATGAGTTCTTGAACACCAAGATTGCCCCTAAGGAGCTTGTTGATGATGTAAAGGTATTTAAAATTTTTCCTCTTTTATATCCTGATAAATGAGCTGTGGTGCTGTACTTAATGTTAATAGTATAGCTATTTCTTAATAATTGCCTGATTGGAGCTCATTTATTCCATTGTTTGTTGCATGATGACCGGGAACATTAGCAAATTGGAAAGGCTCTTCTACCAACTTCCACCAACAATAAGGCTCTTCCTGCGGTGACAGGACAAGGCCCAGAACCTGCAACTGCAGATTCGACTGTACAGAAAGCAGAAGCTACTATTGACACAGTATCCGAGTCCAAAGTAGATGCAGTATCAGCAACTGCTCCTGAAATAAATTCGGCACCAAAAACTGAAGTTAAGGCAGAATCACTTCCGGGGAAACCAACACCTCTTTCACCATACCCATACGTAATATCTCAACGTCCTTGCTACATAAAGTTTTCACTTCCTGTGTTGGTTAGATATGCTTATGGCGACCACTGACCAGTTTTCTTGGCACTGATCTTTCCATCTATATAATTGTGTTTGATTCTTCCTAAAGGCCACTCTGGTTCCTCCTCACCAACACACACACACACACGCACGCACAATGACCCAAAAGAAAAGGGTGAAATAATTAAGAAAGTAGGAGAGTTTTCATAATGGATTTATGAAGATCATTTTCTGCTTTATATTGTATGCTTGTTAACAGATGGTTATTATCCTTTATGTTCATCTGTGTTACCCTGTTCCTTCTTCCATTGCAGTATCCTGATTTCAAGCCTCCAACATCTCCCACCCCTTCACAGCCCTAGAGTTAGACCTTGAAGAATATTCTATAGCAGGGAAATCTTTTCTATGAAATTTCCAGCACCATAACAAGTTCTGTACAATGTACCAGTCTTTTCGCGTGAAACTCCTAAACTTACTAAGCTTTTTAGGTTGAAGATCCATGTCACAAGTTGTATAATTTACAATCTGTTATGAGCATATGCCACTTTCTACACGTCTGTAATTGATGGATAGTTTGTAGAGTTGATTTGCATGTTAGTTATGTTGGGACTTGGCATGAAATTGCAACTTCCATTTTTTGCTGTAAGCAAATATGATCTCATATTTGCAAATATGCCTGTATAATGTTTTAAGAACAGCTTACACTTTTTCTTTTGCCATATAACATGAAAGCAAAGAAAACTTATTTGAGTATACTCCTGCGAATAGTTCTGCCATCTTTCTTGTTTCAGTCCTCAAAACCATTTTTTATGGAGTTAGGGGGAGACATCTGCAATATTTCCATGTCATCGTATCAGTACATAACATGATAAGCAACTAATATAGCATAATGGCAATATGGACACATCATCATGTTAGGTATGTTTATTAAGCAAAATAAATGGCGGAACTTTTTTACAGTGACTTGTATACTAGATGATAAATAACCTCATTCACAAGCCAACAGAACAAAAATACTGCAGAAAGCCAAGGGAATAAAAATCGCCTACTGTCCATGACTAACTTGAAATTGGGTACCTTCATGAGTTTTAACATTTTTTTGGAGGCTAATTTTTCAGCTATATCCTTATTAGCAGCTTTAGCAGTACACCTGTAAGTGGTCCCATTAGCTTCCACTACTATTGTAACTGAAGTTTCACGATTGTCCCGGGACACCAGGGGTTTTTTCTTTTTATAGTGTTTTCTCTGGCACAGTTCATTCAATTCCTTAACAGGTTGAAGCTGTGCTGTTTCAGGTGTAACCAGGGGTTCCAAAAGAGGCCTTATGCTTTGGAACACAACCTCCTTATTATACCCTGAATCAACAAAAATAGCTCCTGCTAGAGATTCTATAACATCTGCAATCACCTGTCAGAAATAGAAATAATTCTCATGGAATAAGTATTAAAAAGAAAAAAAAATACCAGTTTGGGTTTCTTCCTTTTGCCTAATAATGAAGAGGTTCACAAATATGACTTTAATGATAAAAGAATTCATGCACAGAATAATGTAAGCTCACATCAGGGTAAGATGTCTCCAACTCCCATCCAAAAGTTGACTTTAAAGATAACTTTTCAACTTCATTCACTGTGGCTGCAATTTGCTTGTCAAGTGGATTTGAGTTACGGAGTATGTGTTCATGCAACTTAGCTTTAATGGCTGAAAGTGCATAACAGTCATTATTCACGGAAATACTCCTCATGTCAGTCAAAAATTTACATGACTCCTCAGGATATTCATTGTAGAAATGCAGCGTGATGAGATAGTCCAACACCGCATCGCCAAGAAATTCTAGTCGCTGCAGTGAAAGTTAAGCCTCAAATTTTCAATTACAATAACACAAGAAAATGAGTATTATTAGTTCTATTAAAAGTCACACATAGATACTATATGCTGCTGGTAACTGATTATGTAATGTCCCTCTAGGTTGTCATTGTTTATAATGGTTTTTATTTTATTTTTTAATACCACATGGACTTCATTATTACCAAGCATATGCTCCTACTTGTTACTAGTACGTAATTAATCTTGAAAGTACCTGATAAGATGTTGGAATTTCTGGCCGCTTGTAAGAACCATGGGTGAGAGCTTCTACTAGAAGGGAATGGTCTTGGAATGAGTAGTTCAATATGGATTCCAAAAGGGTGACATCTACAAGCTTCTCAGGGGGAATGCTAAGGTGGGTCTTATATGGTATAATGTTAGTGTCAACCTCGATGCCAATCCAATTCATAAATGATAAAGCAGATGCTTCATCTCCTGTGCTAATGAAGATACCAATTAGTGCCTCAATAACATCAGCAACAATGTCGTATTCTATTTTTCTTCTTTCATAAACATATAACCTTGTTCTGCTGGAAACCAACTCCTCTTCTAGTGAGAGACATTTTGACTTATCACCGGGTATAATCCACTGTTTTGGATCAAAAGTTTCTTTTCTTATGAAACCCTGCAACATAAAGTCTCCATTAGAAAAAAAAAAAAACTTCTAAACCCCTACCAGAAACTAGAACCAGGAACAATTTCAGTATGATAATCTAAGATTCCAGAAAGCTAGTAATTTAGGTGATTCTGACAGTTTGAACACAAAATATGATCCACATTTCCTGGCATATAATTCAGGATTTGGAGAATTATTAAGATAGACTTTTTGCAAGGCTATACTGGTTGACTTTGATATTTTTCATTTTTCACTACCCTTTCAAGTCATAATATTAGATTCGGAAGTTTTGAGTAGCTAATATCAGACTCTAACAATGTTAACAAACAAATGTTAAGAAAGGAACAAAAAATAATACCGTAAGTCTCCGGCTACATCTAAACTCAAACAAGGCAATGTTGGAAACGATCTCCTCCCTGTCATGAGTAAGAGGACCCTCAGGATGACTTTGTTTCGTCTTGAACAGCTGTTGACTAACTGCATACTTCAGAAAAGAATCTCCAAGTGTCTCTAAAGAATCATAGTCATAGATCTCTTGACATCCCTTTGCAGTGATTGCCTGCAAAACCTACAGTGAACAGAATTCAATTAGTTGAAACCACTAAAATTAATACCTGCACTTCCATAACTCTATTATCAAGCGATGATGAGGAGTAATAACAATGTCAAACCAAAAAAATGAATATAAAGCACCAATCTATATCTGCAGAGAGAGAGGAAAAATGAGTGACATAACTCATAAATTATAATGCAGAAACTGTCATCATTATGCTAAGGCAAGGATCTCTAATCTCACAGGAAGAAGTAGCATATATACCTTGATGACTGGGATATCATTTTGCATGCAATGATCCAAAAGCATCTTTTTTAAGTTGAAAGCAATGAGCAAGGACTCAAGCCGATGCATGATTGATGGAATAAATGTAAATGAGTATATGGTACTGATTGATATTGGTGACATGATTATAGAGCATAGTTCTGGGGGCAGTTCGACAGACATCATGCTCGGTCCTGAAAAGGCAAATTGTATAAAAATATTTCAATCAGGTTACTTACATCATCCTGATAATGAACTCAGTCAAATGGCACAAGAATTTAAACCTTTCCGCTTCTTTTCTCTGCAACTCAGCAGGTAATTTTTCACTTTGAAAACAATCCGTCCATTAAGTAGAGGTTGATGTTCATATTGCAATTGAATCCCACGCCTGAAAATTTGAAAAAAGAATCAAGTTATATATAGCCCTCGATGGGCAACAGAAAAGGCTAGCAGATCAAGCAGATAAATCAGCTACAATATTGTCAACTTACTCGGTTTTGAAGAACTCCTTGTAAGTGAGAGCTCTCTTCCCTCCACTGAGTAGAGGTGAGTCTCCATTCAAGTCCATTATACCAGTAATGATATAAATAGAATCATTATGGGGTGTGGTGACCACACAATTTCTAAGTTTGCAAGAGCAAACAAAACCGTTTTTGGTCTTCACATCATGAGCATGATCCTTACACTCACATTTATTTTCACATGAAAAAGGAGCAGAAGAGATAGTCTTCCAATCAACAATTGAATTTGACGGGCCCTGGTGTTCAACAGTGGCTGGAAGTAGAAGATAATCAATCTCAGGATTATCTCCCAAACCAAACTCATCTGAAACACTTGTTGTTGTTGACATATCCACTTTACCATCTAGAAGGATCCTAAAGAGGGTGGTCTGAAATCTTCTACAATTTTGAACCTGTAGAATTAAAATATATATATATGACAATACATTGAATTAATGTTCTTGACGCAAGCTTGCATGAAAAGAGCACATGTATATATGGCTACCTCAAGTGGGCTAAGATGAATGCTTTCTACTTGTCTGAGGCTTACTGACAAGTTCCCTCTTTCAACACACATGTCAAATTTTGTGCTTGCTATTTCTGGGTCAAGTTCACTCCTCATTGCAAGCACAATGTCATGAACCGACACGTGATAGTCATAATCCTGCTTCAACTCTATCAGATAGCAATAGTACGTGAAAATGCAAGTATTTGATGAACATGTGACCAGTTCTGATGGGACATATATGGGTTGTCGCTCATCACAATGCTCATTCCCTGCACAAGGCAATTGAAGTCGTTAAAGAAGAAAATGAAATAAGATTCATATCAATGTTGTAACAAAAAAGGAAGAGAGGATAACATATCATTCAAAAGAAAGAAATTAAGGTATCATAGCATAGCATCATGAAGTTGGTTACCAAATTCTTCCATGACAATATCAGGAAAGGTTTAGAGATATTCTTAGATTTTTCTGATCACCTAATAAGTATAGTACACGATCAGTCCTTCAGTGTTAACTTCCATTTAATAGCAACGAGGAAGTGCCTGTGGGGACCACTTTGTCTTTACTATTTACTAAATTCCACGGAGAAAAAGGCATAGGAGTTGAACTTGGCCTCTCCTTTTTGGAGCCTTAAGCTATAAGTTGCTAATAGCCTTAAGCTGTAAGTTGCTTACTCACCAAGCTATCAAGAACTTCAATAGTACTTGCTGTCCTAGGTCATCTAGCCATCACCATATCTTAACCCAAAATTTTAAAATAAAAGGTCCATAGGTCTTAGAGAACATATCATATAAAAAAATGGTTTATTGTGAGAGTGAGGAGTGAATTTTGGTCGTTGAATCTTACATAAATAGTCAAGATTAAAATATAAAGTTATGTAACTTTTTTAAATGATCATATAAGCAATAATTATCATTAATCACCTTTCAATCTTGACCATCTATGTATGGTTATATGGCCAAATTTACTCATCTCACTCTCATTATAAATCATCCATCTCATATGATATGCTATGTACACACACACACACACATAGTTCAAACTTAACCAATATAGATCTCAAAACTCGAGAAATTATTAGGTTCTAATTCTGATACGTGTTCAGAAGGGAAAATTTGACATTTTTGCATTGGAAGATTAGATGAGAATTGTAGCATGCCTATGAGACCTATCACAAGGGCATCAGCTAAGAGAATTCAAGACAATTTTAGAAACTTGGCTAAATCATTTGTTGAAGAGATACATCAAGAATTATCCAGGACTCTTATTGGCAATTATGGGCAATCCAAAATATTATTATCAGTGAATTTGTATTGTGTCACGACCCGATTTGGGAATATGACCGGCACGTGAGGAATCTCATCCTCACGTAAGCCTTCTGGGTGACTTATCACTCTAAATGCATAAAATAGTGTAATATCATACTAAAAATGAAATTTTCTTACAAATCTATATCATTTTCTCTAATTAAAATATAATAGTCAAATCCATAAAAAAATTAAAGTATTCACATATATAAATCTAATACATTTTTGTCATGCTTTAAAATCTAAGAATTTGAAAACTGAATCATAAACTCATTATCATTAGCTTTCACATAAATCTCTAATCATAGCCCATATTTCAAATACATTCTAGAGCTCTAAAACATATAGGGAAAATACATAATCTCTTAAATTATCTATAACATCTCAAAATACATGTGTGGCTCGGATCCTGCCTGCAAAACTACTGGAGCACTCTAAACTAACAGAAATCCTAAACTAAGCCTTACAACAATGCAAAGCTCACCAAGGGATAATCATGCGACTCTTTGGGCGGTGGGTGAGCAGCGTCTGTACCTGCAACTATGAGAGGAAGGGAGAGGGGTGAGTCAACGGACAGCTCTCACCCGTCACCCACATGGGACAACCAAGAATACACACAATGTAATATATATGCAGCAATCATAAATCTTTTCATATTTAAATATATAGCTAGCTCTAGGAAAACACTTTTCATTCCATGTATTTATAAATAAACATTTCTAACTCAAAATCAAGCATGAAACCATTTTAACTGAGGGTGCGGCAGAGCGTCAAGAAACAGTATGCTGAATATAATAAATATATCATAACAATAAAAGTTATAAAATTTTAAACTATAAAGTGAGACTCTGTCCCTGGCGAATCAGAGCTCCTACTGAATCTATAATAGTCCCTCTCGGACAAACTGTGGGCGTCTAACTAGGTCCCATTTTCTGTAACTGCTAGGGGCGAAACTGTCCTCTAATAGACAACTTGGTACCAAAGTTAACGATCTCTTCACAGCCATTAACTAACTGTCTGATTCCTTATCTCTACCGGCTAAATTAGTTTGACAAAAAGAAAACTATAGTTGAAAAGTGGGTACTCTGTCCCTAGCGAAGCAGAGCCCCTAAGTTCTTAGTACTCTAAGAGTTCTGAACTCATATAACTCTAACAATTTGACTTTAGTATAACTGTGGCTATGAAAATCGAGCCCAAGGGTTCACCACTTGTAGGCATTCCGATTTCAAGCCCACAGAATATGTATCTGGCAGTTGCTAAGAATCATACTGAATTTCATACCTCTTGGTACCATAAAACTGAAGTTCTAAGTTCATATCCTTAAGCTAACATATTTTTATAACTTAATAATTCTGATATCATACTTTAAAATAAAAGAATTCGTAAGCATAAAAACTCTAAAATCAAGATATACATTTCTATTCATAAAATTAAAATCATACTCTTATGTTACATACCTCCAACACATAAATATATTAACTGGGTATTTAAAATATAGCTAGAAATCTAAATCGTAAAAACATATAATGTCATAAATCCATAACATATATTTTACACTGTCATAAATCTCTTTAAATCATACAATTCCTTAATAAATCCTTTCTCAAACATGTAAAACATTTTCAATAGCACACAACATAGCAATCATGGTCTCATGGTTTTGCAAAACTCATTCTTTTATGCTATCACAATAAACCAAAATTTTCTAGCTTGACGTAAGCATGTAAAATTCATAATATATATATTTTATCTCATCTCAAATTCCATATTTGTCAATCATTATGCAAGAAATATAATTTTAATGGGGAAACTAAGGCAATGAGGTCAAACCCACTCACCTGGAAGGGGAGGAATAGGTGGTGTCAACTCCAACTGAGCTCCGGAGAGCCGAGAGGGCACCAACGTCAACTATTATAACCATAAAACTCATTAACAATCTATGGGTAACTCTAGATTTTCATAAACTAATTCTAATAACATTGGGGGAAAACCCCCACTTGACAACAATTAGAGAAAACAACAACCCAACTCATAGAATATGAAAGGAATGAGACAAAGAAACCAAAATCTATCAAGAAACACATACTTTGATGATTTAGAGGAGCAAAACTTGAGTGGTATTTGAGAAAAACAGAAATGGGAGGAGGAGGGTTTCTGGTTCGTCAAAATGAGAAAGGAAGGGGGCTGATGGCCTTTTAAAGGCCAAAAATGAAACGGCAACGTTTTTTTCTATCGTTTGGGGTCTTGGGGGACCACTATAGCGGTCTAGACCGCTATAGCGGTCTAGCATCATTCCACCCGCGTCCCGCTCCTAGCACTATGCACTTATGACCGCTATAGTGGTCCTAGACCGCTATAGTGGTCCTAGACCGCTATAGCGGTCTCCAGGGGGCAAAAACCGTGCTGCATACTTCCTGTGACCACTAGACCGCTATAACGGTGACAGCAAACACCAGATTCACCATTTTGCTGTCATAAGCATATGGCTTATCCCAAAACTTACTCACTTAACTTCCTATTAACTTTAAAACATAAGTGTAAATAAGAAAATACCCCCCATTTGGATTCAAATAAAATATCAAAAAAATCAAAACCTCAACCAATCAAAATCTCATTTTTGAGTTCTAGTTCAAATTTCGAAATTCTGACGATTTTCTAAACTTGGGGGCTAAAAACGAAATATCTAGAGGGTTTCAAAAATTTGTTAAAAATCACTCTTCTACTTGTTTCTCTCTGGGGAACAATTACCGGGACTTTTGGTCCCAAAATTGTGGCTCTAACATATAGCCCTCCAAGGAGTTGTAGAGCTCCAGACTTAGCGAAAACCTGCACTCAAAGAATAAAGAAAGGGGTCCTGAGGGACCTTGAGGTCATACGGAACTCATCTACTGACACGTGTACACCAAGTATTACATATTGACAATATATTTCGGCCTTGTTGGGCCATGCCCAATTATTTAGTTTATTAGTTTATATTTTAAAGTATTTTAAGATTTGTTTTATTTTAATGTTTGTTAAGCTCAATTCGTAGTGTAGTAATTTGAGTCTAGTCTAGTAAGGTTAGGAAATAAGCTTAACCTAAATAAGAGGTATAAATTAAATATCTCCAAACTTGGTAGCCACTTTTCTTAGTTTTGATTTGAATGAAATTTATCAGGTTTCGTTAAGAAATTTTGTGCGTGCAGGTGAGGTTGAGTGATTTCCTTATCTTGTTGCATCAAGAAGCTGAATAGACGATTATAAAGTAAAGTGATTCCTTTGTGATAGTTTATTTAGGTTTTCATTCCTATCTTTCATATCAATTGTGTGTTGAGGTTTTTGGATTTTGATATCCATAGGGTTCTGCATCAGGTTCTCGTAGACTAAGACAAAACATTTGCTCTATTTCATTCAGTGATTAACAAATCAATTATTGCATTAAAAATATAGGAGAGGTTGGAGACAATAATGATCCACAAAATTTATATGTAAATTAATAAATGAATCAAAGTAAGGGCAATCTCTTGCTCTCGGTGCAGCATTTCTTCTCGAAACTCACATGTAAAACCAACATTATTCCCATTAATAGTGGCTCTATTTGTATTTTAAAATGTAAAGTTCAAGTCCTCTATCCCACTAATAATTTATTCCCTAGAAAATATAACTCAACATTACTTTTTTCTTAATTTGATTTAGTCCTTCTTCATTTTAAACTTACAATTAATAACTGGTAAATCTCTTATTAAATTGGTCAATCAAAATTCCACGGAACTGCTTATGTGAGTAATTAAGCAGTGATTTTCGAAAAGACACGTGTGCTGCACGTAGATTTCAGCATGGCATGGCACTTTGATGCCTATGTGACCTGCTAATCTGTGACATATGTTTCAGCTTCATTGCTGAATCCAAATAGGAAGGCTTAACTATACCTCAGCGATCTCATATGGGAGATATAGTACTAACTTCTTGCCTTTTTTCTCTTTTCTTTTCAAAGCACTAACTCTTTTGCTCTGCCATTTCACAGTTAACAAATCTTCAGCACCAACATTTTTCACTGTAAGCTTCTTTCTGTCTCCTCTTTGGACTTTGGAGTGAGATCTGTACTTAATTTATTTTTTAAGAGGAGGCTTTGGTTTCTTTCTGTAGTTTTCTGTAATTATCATTCTTCTAATTTCTGAGGTGAGGATTTTCTCAGACTGTAAACAATTTGATCCTAATTTAGATAAGTTCTTATTTCCTTGGCAGTGACTATATTAATTTCAATTCCAAGTTGCAGCTAATCAAAGACAATATTGTGTTCTCTATATGGAGTTTGGCCACAGGGGTTTGTTTGTTAATTAAGGACTGGAAGGAGTCACACTTTTCATTTTTTGAAACATCATGCACTGTTAATTTTAGCCGATTGCATTTTGTCATGTGGAATTCTGACTTACCATCTATGATTATCCACGCTATTTCTTTTGATTCAGTACTTCGACTGTTCTTAGAGAGTGCCACTCTTGCCTAAAAACTGTAACTAATAATATGCAAGGCACATGCTAATCTGTGTTAAATTCAGAAAAAATGAGTGGGAAATGTGTGTGGACTGTGTGTTCAGACCTCCCTGTCCCTGATTCTGCAAAAGGTTGAAGATGTGCATGGGTGGTTCGTTAAGATGATCGATCAACAATTTTCTTTATTATAGAATACAATCCTCCTCAACTCAAGCACATGTTTTTTTTCCACCTTTTGATAAGGGGAGGCTGATGGTGTAATTGATAACCTTATTAAGTTGCAAGGTATTAAAATGAACAGAATTTTCTTTTTTCTTTATTCCTTCAGGAAGGAAATAATGACCTTTGGTCAATTAGAAGATAATAATTTCCTCTTTGTATTATTTTAGTTTACACCTCCTAGCTATCGTCAGCTTCTGTTCAGTGATCGCTCCTGCTGAATCCTGTATACAGCATTATATTAAGCATATGTATTATCAAGTAAGTGGTTACCATATGTCATATTTCTGATGATGTTGATTGAATTGAACCAGTCAGTTTAGAAGAATATTATGGTACCTTTAAATGATGTGTAACATACCGTTGTCTCTTAGCATTTTCAGCTGTCCATAACATTTTGTGAGGAGCAATATTATTTCAATATAAAAAAAGATGTGTATAAGTGAGACACTCACTCTATTATTATTGGATGTGATAGATGGATAAAGATAATAGAAATCACTACCACATTTAATAGTAATGAAGTAACTATTTCAATTAGATATCTATTTTTAAATGTTGAAATATTTTTTGTTTTTGTGAATTTCCTATCCATTTTCAACCTAGTGTAATAAATATATGGTGAGGGTCCATTTCATTCGCAATGAAACATAGGGCTAAACGTTGATGTCTGAGCCCCTCGTTTACTCCGGTCGACTTTTTCAATAGTATTATCTTAAAATTTGCGACATTTGGGACCATGGGTCGCGCGTTCACACGTGATTTGTTGTTTGGTTAGTATTTAACGGTTTTTAAAGTCTTTAGATTCCTTTCGCTTTGCTTTCTGAACCATTAACCCTACAAATTGACAAAAGGATAAAGGAATTTAAAGGAGGCTAGATCTTGCAAAGATGCTGATGAAAACATCATGGAGCGCGGAGGCACAAATTTTCCAAGCCAACGCGTCTTTAGGTTCTATATGAATATGAATTTATGAGGACAAAAAGCGACATTGACAATGCTACCTAGACTCAGCAAACACTTCCGGTGTTCCCAGCATCACTTTCCACAAGAATAACCTCGTAGTTTCATGGGAAATTAAATTAATTGTAAGGGTTTAATTTTAATATATTGATTGTGTAAAATTTTTCATTGTCATCCAATTAAATCTCTTTTTTTATGACTTTTCAAGTAGTAAGTGAAAAAGTAACCATATTTATTGGTATGTTATTACATAATTAGATGAACGTATAAAGTTTTTTTTTATACTAGTAGGGTATTATAATTAAATCCTAATTGCAATTTGCAATCCTTGTCTTTTTCTCGAATTTTCAGTGGTATTAATAATTAATAATACACACTATTCGGGGTTGCCCACCAGTTCTGGGTGCTGCAGTATTATACATTTGGCTTCATATCCGGAAAATCATTCTAGCTGTATAGTCTATTTTGCTACAGATAATGGATTTGAGAAGCTTTCTAAATTTATTAATTCAAGCTTTGGTGGATGCCCATAACCATAAGGTGAGTGAGGATGTTCGTGCAGTTCCTTAATCTAGGCGTAAGAAAGGAAGTAAAAAAATGGATGTTAGTTTGTTTTTTGAGTATATTATTTTTTGGGCAGGCTTTCTTGGGTCTCTAATGCTTTGTATTAGAGTTAGTAACTAAGTTATTAACTGATGTATACTCAGATTTTTTTCTCCTTCGATAATTTAACAACCGTGTCTGAACCCCACAAAGGCAGGGGGCCGAGGGGCATTGATACATCAGGATAGTAGCAACTTCAAAACATGATAACAAAACAAAACCCTACGGTACGAATAAATGAACAAACACCAAACTGTCCAAATAATGGCTATTTGCAATCAGATGTGACGTTTTTTTGTTTTCAAGCTTCATATGTTAAGAACCAGAACAAAATAAATAAATTTATTTCGTAAAAATTGAATACCCAACTCAGTTGCACTATATAAATGTTGTTTCTCTATTTTAAATGCACAAGCCCGGGAGTAAAATGTTGCCTGGAGATAACTTTCGAAAGTGCTTGGGAGTATGTTTTTCTTGTTAAAATCTGTTTTTGGGACATTACTTAAAATGTGGTGGTATTAGTGTCTGAATTTTATATAATTTAAACAAAGACACTATATCTTAAAATGAATTATGAATTAACATATGTAAATGTTAAAAAATTATAATTAATTTTATTGAAACTCGATTATAATTATAGTTATTTTTTAACATAAATTTCCACGCTTGTGGTTACAGTAGTTAATCGAGAGGGTTTAATTACTATTCATTGACGGTATAAAATATTTTTACATAGTCATTCAAATATGTATTATCACATAAGCCATAATAATTTATTTTTATACACACTACTTAAAAAGTCATCCAAACTAAATATTTTGATTGGATGACACAAAATTATTTTACATTATCATTGTATCAAAATTAAACTCTAATCGAAATGCAAATAATCCTTCAATTGATGCAAAATTTCATTAAAAAACTACTAACCACCCAAAAAAAAATACTACTAACCTTAAAAAAATGTACTCTCTTCCTCTTAGAATATCTATTTATTTTTAGATAAAATCATCTTTTAAAATATATGTTAATTTTACGTTCTAATAAAATATATATTTTTTATTTCAATGATATCTCTAGTATTAATGGCCATAATTAATGAGCACTAGCATATTAAAAAGATTTGTTGAAGGATTTATAGGAATATATTAGTTCATATACTATAATTTTACATAGAAATGGTCTGTTAATCATTTATCAACTTTTTTTAATACACATATTTATTTAAATTTGACGCAAGGACGGGAGCAATTCAAACTATCGAGCCGTATGCTATTTTTTTTTAACTGGTAATTCATTATTTGGTTTTCTAGTCAATTATTCAAGTTTGAATGGGATGGAAATTTCCACATTTGTCGTCTAATCTAGAAATAAAATTAGTAGCCTTAGCCTTTGAAGCTCCGCAATCATTCAGTTTGTACCGACGCGTTTTAGAGACCACGATAGAAAACTTCAACGAGCAATAATGCCCTTCACCTAATTTCCACGCGATAGCCCGATATTTTTTCTTTTTGGGTGAGCAAACGAGAACGCGATAGCCCGATATGTTGCAACCCCGGATTACGATCGCAGAATGCAAATAAAAATAAAAAATAAAAAAAAGAAATGGAAGGGGAAACACTTTTTCATTCTTGGATTTTTTTTTTTTTTGTGGTTGATAAACTCATTATTAGCTTTTCTTTCAATTTGCATTTTAACGTCATAAAATATGATCTTCGCCCACCCACCAATGACGTTCTCCAATTCAATATTTATCTTTCAAGCAAAGTGGTTTTTTTTATATATATTAATATATATATTAATGTGATAAATTATCATATAAACTATTTTATAAAGTAGCACAAGTTGGTTGGAGGGTTTCTCACGTGCTCAATAAATTTTTTTTACAGTATCCATGCTCAGAAAAGTTTCCTCTGTACACAAGTTTGTAGAATAATCACGCGTTAAAATTTAAAATCCTAGTTAATCAGTAGAAAATCTAAATGAGAATTCTAACATCCTGCTATGAAATTAGCTGGGAGACATTGATAAGTCGACTATTCAGAGTGTTTAACTGAAAATTTCACAATTACCTGTAACTAAATATAGATTAATTATGATATGATTACTACTTTTAGATTTACCGTTAAGCTAACCAAAATTTCCATATTTTAATATAAGATTTTTTAATAAATAAGTACACGGACGAAAATTTTATATGCATTAATACTCGGGAATTTTGTAAAGTCTCTCTCATTTAATATTGTAAGTACAAACGCGTTTTAGGGAACACATATTTTCTAGTATTGTTTACTAGATCTACGGCCTTAAATTGCACATGTAAGTTACTATGTTTAATAGTTTATTTTGACGTGATAATTGTCGTTTGACGAATTGTGTTATTAATAATAGTTTTAAATAATAGATGAGAGAATAATCAATTATATATGTTTGCTTATCTAACCATACATGATTAGATAATCATATAAATTTATTTACATTATTAATATATTAAAATTAAATTATATATTTAATGGATTCAATTTGAATGTATAACCATGCAAAAACTAATCAAATCATCCTATATATATGGCTTTTAAAATAGTATTGTGAAAGTCAAATTTACTTACAAAAAATATATAATTGGATGATAGTCAATAACAAATTCAGGATATAGGATGAGGGGTCGTATGCCTCATATATATATTTAAATTTTCCTTTAATAATTATATAGATAGATGTGTGTCCCATTATTTTATTTAATTTGACCCATACTAATATTAAATTAGACAAAATAACAAAATAAACATATATAGTTTACTTTTTCTTATATTTATGAATTATTCTTACCCCTTACCAAAATTTTCTAAATTCCTCATTGATAATAGTGTATTAATATATTAAAACTAAAGTCATAGTTATTATACTATTAAGAAGTTCATAAAAGCAGCAATATTAATAATATATTATTAATATAAATATTTTATATTATCAACTTATTAGACATCATTTGTATTACTGCTAAACGGTTTTAGTAACATAATAATACGAGATAGGATGAATTTGAATGTTGACAGTTATCACAATCAAATTTATAAACAAATGATAATTGGTTGGTTAATGAACGTGAGACTTTTGTGGCTTCTAAGACGTGTTTCAGTAACATTATATATATAAATTACCACAACAGAAACAGTAAACGAAGGAAAAATGCCATTGGAAAGTCAAAGATTTCGAGAATAGAAAGGATGAGATGCAGC
Organism: Dalbergia cultrata; assembly: GCA_031216105.1. Classification (NCBI taxonomy): domain Eukaryota; kingdom Viridiplantae; phylum Streptophyta; class Magnoliopsida; order Fabales; family Fabaceae; genus Dalbergia; species Dalbergia cultrata. The sequence goes on from JAVHNL010000502.1 coordinate 42,751, forward strand.
CAAGAATCTTCGCCCCCCCTTCCACGTTGTTGCTGAGTCCAACTCCAACGTGGGAGACACAAAGACGTGTGTGCCCCTCTCTATCTTCTCAGCCCTTGGGTCTTGACCCATCCAAAGGGTTTGAAATGGTCATCAAATGAATCAGCATCACTCTCACTCTCTACTCTCTTATGTTGCATAAAAGTAATAATAACAACTTAAGGTCATGGGCCCCACAACCAGGACCCACTTTTGTGGAAAACTCACTCAGTTTGGCCAGTCAAAAATCTATGTACTCCTCGTCTATGTTCACACCATACCCTTATCAACTTATTATTTATTTATATTTATAGCCCTTTTCGTCTCACCTTCGCTAAGCAAGGCCTTATATCACACCCCCCCCCCCCCCCCCTTCACTCTCTCAGTTGTCTTGTGTTGTGCCTTATATCATCCATCCCCACTAAGCACAGCATAGCTCACACCCTCCCTTCAATTTTTCACTCCACGCCCTTTTGGGTAATCTGCTAACAATTCAGCAACCAATCAATTCTTGAATGCTCAATACTTTTGAGTCTTGTGGCTGTGCAGTGATTACAATAAGCTGCTGAACTCAAGGCCTTAGCTGCCATAAAATTTGAAAAAGTGGTAGAGAGTAATTTCCATTGGTGTGGCTCATAATGGAAGATGCCATCTATGGGGAGCAACTTAGTCTCATCAATGAACTAATCCAAGGGAAGGAGCTAACAAAGCAGCTGTGTAACCATCTGGTCTCATCTTCTCCATCATCCCATGAAACCAATGAATTCTTGATTGAGAGAATACTTTCCACCTATGAGAAAGTACTCACCATGCTGAACTGGGAGTCTAATGCGGGAGACACTAAGAACACCAACAGCAACATGATGAATAATTCCAATTGCTCTTCCACAAATGGGAGCCCCAGAAGTGATGAGGAGGAGATGGACGAAGAATTCAAGCACAAACCTGCCTTCAAGAAGAGGTAATGTCACAACTCAGAAGTTGCCAAGTTCCTGTTTTCTTTGTGAATAGTTAAGTGCTTATGGCTCATGATCTGATTTCAATTCCTTTTGAATTTGTGGGGATGCAGAAAGACCATGCCCAGATGGACAGAGAAAGTGAAGATCTGCTCAAAAACAGGACTTGAGGGGTCTTTGGATGATGGATATAGCTGGAGAAAATATGGGCAAAAGGATATCCTTGGAGCTAAGTTTCCAAGGTTAGAAGCTTTTTCTTTCTCTGATCATTTAAATTATTCTTACGAATTAAACAAGTATAATTAGCATTGTAGAAAGGTTCGCTTCACCCCTCTAGCTTATTTGACAAAGGGGCATGTTTTAATCAGTTGGTGCCAAAGGCCTTCGACACCCTCTTAAAAATCATTGGTCTATTAGCTAATGATCTCTAATTGGAGAAATACAATTTGCATGCCTGCTGAGTTTTCTTTGCTTGATTTAGTGGTTCTAGTCTAGCCAGAGCTTTTAAAATGACTGTCTAAACTTATTCAAAGAAAGTTTAGACAATTACTGCTTTCTGATAAATACACCGAGTTACATTAGGCTAGTAAGGGATTTTTGTGAAGTGTCCAGGGTGGTCCTATTGGCAGCTCACGTAGATGCAATAATGCAGTCGAATTCATAATTTCAGAATGAGTGACAAGAAATTAAGAATTGGACACTAATTGCCCTTTCCTTATTCGCTATTTTTGGACATACACTATATAGCCTTCACAACAACTAAACACCAAGTCTCACGTCCCTATCACAGCAGTACAGCATAAAACAAAAGGGGCCCCTACTAATATCTTCACCTGCAGTCCAGACCATAATATGTTCGTTTATCTGATTATATAATTGGGAAAAAAAAAACTGTTTTCTTGATTTCCGAAAAATTGAACCACTTTCTTTCAATGCTGCAGAGGATATTACAGATGTACACATAGAAATGTACAAGGGTGCCTAGCAACAAAGCAGGTTCAAAAATCAGATGAAGACCCAACAACAATTGAGGTGACCTACAGAGGAAGACACACATGCGTACAAGCTAAGCATTCACACAAAGCATTCCCATCAAAAACAAAGATGGGATTGGGGGAGAATCAAGTCCACAAGGATCAAAACAGCCAACCACAACAGCTGAAGATGGAACAACCCCCAGAGGCAATTTTCAGCTTTGAGGAGGTTAAATCAGAGGCCTTGGACACTGACACCAAGGAGGATATCTTCCCATGGTACTGCTTCCTTTCTCCATCAATAGGAACAGAAAACGAGGACAACAACAACATGTTATCTGGGACCATGATGGAGAACCATTTCATGGAAAACTTCTCTCGTGCATTCATATCACCAGCAACATCAGAATCAAACCTTTTCTGCATGTCACCGTGCCATTTGGGCAGCACTGGACTAGTCCAAAACGTGCAAACCTCAGAATCTGATATCACTGAGATAGTTTCTGCCCCAACTTCAGTCACCAACTCCCCAATCCTGGACTTGGATATGTTGCTTGACAAAGGGGATTTCGACACTGATTTCCCTTTCAACACCCCTGAATATTTCTCTTCATAAATTTTCCCACCTCCACCACCTAGATGGTTTCGACCTTAGAGTGCAATGTAAGAAACAACATATAGTATGTGTCTGAATTAGCTTTTGAGTTGTAGAGATCCTGACTAGCAGCAGAGAGGGAAGGAGGATCATCATGGATGGGGATCATAAGTCATGTTGATAAACCAAGGCAATGAAACCAACCACAAACCACCCTGTCATCAAGATGCTATGCTAGTTTAGAGAGTTTTCTTGTACGTTAGTCACCTAGGAATAGGATGTGTAATGCGGAAATAAATTGTAAGTGTTGTAGTCTACTTCTGCATTTTATCACTTCACTTCCCCCCTTACTTGTAAGTGATTCATATGTCTTCTTTTGGCTCAATCAGGGCTAGGCCAGCATTTGTGAAATGGATGGATTTTTACCTCGTACTTCTGTTTTCTAGAATTGTGAGTTTGTGATCAACGGCCAGTGCATCACCTCACTCACCAAACAAAGCAAAAAGAATTACGCAAATGCTAATCTCACAACATGCTTAATTTTAAATCTCTCGCATATGCAGTACTATTAGAATTCAATTGCTATAAAAAAATAAAATGAATTTAGCGGTAATCAAGTAATTTAAATTATGCAGATAATGGTGTACAAATATGTCTCTCATTTTTCACAGAATTATCATCAGTGGTCACATCTTTTGTATAGTGTACATAACATAAAGCTCGCTTAGATTACTCCCCATCCAAACACACAAATACTTTACATAAAAAACAACATAAGATCAACACGTAAACCCTTTTGCTTATACGCAATTACTCTGTTTTTGGGCTGACACAAGAGCTACTCCCTTTTTTTTTTTGTGGTCGCAAGAGCTACTCTATTGAAGTGCATGTTCAGGAAGTAAGCGCAAGGTCTCACTTCGAAATTGTTAACAATTAAGTCCAATGTTCTGGGACTCAGTTCTTTATTATCCACAATAAAATGGCCTCCCTCTGCAAACCCCACAAAAAAAAAGGCCTTCCTCTTCCTCTTCCCATATTATCGGATAGCAAAATATCTTGCTAAACGTCAACATAACAAGTTTTTCCACAAGCGCTGTGTCAGATTTTTCTTCGTCAGAACGATCTATCAGAAAAATCCCAAGCCCTTGCATGTTTTTGGACCTTGATATAGTACATGATTTCAAAGCTCAATGAATTGAGCCTCGGCCCTTCATACTCCGGGTTTTCAACCTTGCCCAAGTGTTTTCTTTTTCGTTCATATGAGATAAAATTGATTTTAATCTTCAATTTATTTTATTCGAACTAGAAATTTTTTACAAAATTATTATTTTTAAAAGTTTCAATTATATGTTGAAGTTAATTATTTTTTCTAATTGGTAAGGTTCAGATTGATGAAAAAGTTTTCCTTAGTTTAAGGTTGAACGTTAACTCTAGATTCATCAAATACTTTCATGTTTTTCATCAATAAAATTTTTTTTGAGAATTGATAAAAATAAATCTCTTTATACAGTTTGAACAAAATATATTGTTTTAAACTACTTTAAAATTAATAAATTCAAACATAAAATTAGTTTTTACGTAACCGATTGTAACTAAAATCGATTTTACTTATGATCAAATAGTTTTAATCTCACACCTAATTCAAATACGCATCAAATTATTCTATAACTTTGAAGTCGTTTGTCATTCAAAAACAATTTGTTCATGCATATCAAACAAAATATATTATTATTTTAAAATTACTTTTAAGTCAATACATTCAACCATAAAATTTGTTTTCATATAACTGATTATGCTTATAATAGATTATCAAAATAATTTTAATCTCACAACTTATTCAAACACACGCTAGATCAATATATATATATATATATATGAACCAAGAGTATATATATCTACTGTCGAAAATGACTAATCTCGTGAAGCGTACATCAATGCCTTTTATTTCGGAAAAAAGTTCTCTCTTCGTCAACAAAATAAAACAGGGGCAAGTGGGCAACAAAAAAGAAATGAGGCAGCTGGCTAGTGTATATTCACCCGAAATGAGGGTATAGAATATAGATGCAAGCAAGAGAGATCACCTATCCTTCTGGATCATTTAATTCAACCATGCAATAATAATATCATCTTGCGTCATATTTGTGTACAAATCCTTTGTCACACTCACGCAGCTCTGTTGTGGCCCACTTGATATCGTTCTTCTCCCCGTCTACAACTCTCAAATGCAACTTTCGAATGAGAATATCTATTTTTTTAATTTAAATAAGAATAATGAAGCATAAACAGCTTAGAATAAAAAATACCAAATAATATCAGATAACTACGCACTTTTCTTACCCAAAAAAAAAAAAAAAAAAAAAAGATGATTACCCATTTTGACAAATTTTTTTTAAAAAAAATTGCAATTAGCACTCTTTTAAATGAGCAGTTCTACCGAGTACAAAGAGTACTATTATGCAACAGTTCAAAAATAAAGGCAATCAATGAAATATCTTGTTGCGCCCACATAATGGGAAGAGAGAGAAACATTTGAGAAGAAATTACACTTAATTATACTGTTCGTAAACATTACACGAAAACAGTGTCTACTAAATAATATTTTCCATTTTCCACTATTATATGTGGAAATTTTAAAAATATTACAAACTTAAATATATGAGTAATTTATTAATCATTTTTTCATCTCACATGACTTCCAAAACCCAATAAAAAAATACGGGGCACTACTACTGCACGAGGGCATTCATCTCTGCCAAAAGCCAAAAATGGACAGTGAAAGAAACACCACAAACAAATACCCGAAATTCCCAAGAAACAAGGAGACAGAAAGAATTCGCACGACACGGAAACCATAGAGTTTTTGGTAGTAACGTCTAAAATATGTGTGCCTCTGAAGAACGCACATCGAAGAAAAGGTTTTGTATGTGCCATTTTATAATAGTGTTGACAAATTGACACAGCTAATCCACATAGAACGTCCTTTTGTTATCTCAGGACTAGTGGATCATGCGTTTCTGAATGACATTACTGGAAAATTAAAAAAACCTTCATCCTGAATAGTCGAAAGTTGCACGTGAATTAATGTTGGTTTTGGCAATCTAAATCGATTGGTACAGCAGTATGCTGTACTAGAAAACAAGGATCAAACAAACTGGAACTAGTTGTATATATAGCCGAGTCATTCATAGATCGATAATAACAAATCGAAAAGCACCTAAATAAACTATTTGTGTTCTGTTGGGTGCAATTTGATAATTAATACATCATTCACAACTGTATCAGTACAGCTGCACAGGCTAGAGGTCGCCCATCCTTCTTGCGCATTTGATGCAATCATCTAATATCATCTCAAGGTCATACTTGTATACAAACCCTTTGTCTATAAGCTTGGTTGAGGTCCATTTAATTTCCCTTTTGGGTCCTTCCAAATACCTGAAACCGAATGCCAAATACGTGTAAGATTTTGGGTATTTTTGACTAAGCGAAAAATGTGTTGATAGATTATTTTGTACACATTAAGCACCAACCTTGCATCTCCATAATGACCTAAATCCACTTGGTTCTTGTGGACACTATACAACATATAACTAACATACACATATAACAACGATTATGTCAAAGAAGAAATGATATATCTATCTAACTAGTACAGAGCAATAAATTGAGAATATATTAGACTTTAATTTATGTAATAATAGAACAACGACATAATAAAGTTGTGTGATAGTATAGTAACAATTAGCTTACTTCTTTTTCAAATGGAATTCTGGATAGTTTTGAAGATAGTAATTTGCGATATCAGCAGATGAAGCATAGGCGCTTGCAACCATGAATCTTCCGCTGATTGATGGATTCTCCGCGCAGAAGATATGGGCTTCACAGACATCATCAATGTGAGCAATTGGGATTTTTCCGTCCAAATCTTCCAAATACTTCAAAGACTGGTATGCGGATTCATCGTCTTTTAAGCGACAGATAAGCATTGCCGCAGCATAGGGTATCTTACTCAGAAGAGTGTCCCCTCCCACTAGGCCAACAACCAGGCTTACCACCTCCATTCCGCCACCATTTTCACCATTTCCGTAACACAATAACTCTCGCTCAGCCATTGTCTTTGAATCAGTGTAGCTCTGAAAAGTAAAAAGAAAAAAAATCTCTCAGTAACTTGTGAACATGTGTGTATTCAGTATCTAAAACTATGATGCATAGCCTAATTGATACATATATATATATATATAGTTCTGGAATTCATGTACTTTCTATTCTATGTCTCTAACCACAAAATTGTTGACAATTGCAAACCGACGGTTTTTATCATGGCATTTGAAATACTCGAAGCTTAATTAGGATTAAACTCTCTCTCTCTCTCTCTCTCTCTAGTTCGCATAAAAATAATAATAAATAATGCAATGCTAAGGTTAAGGCCAGGGTAATTGATGAAGTGATCATGTATTGTTACCTTATGAAGATGGCTGTTTGGAAATGAATGGTTGAGAGGAGTCCAACAAGTTTCGTCAATGAAGTCTTTGTAACAATCAGTTCCATCATCTTTAAGCGGAGAAGAGGAGGTCACGGATCCAGTGTATATCACCCGTTTCACCGTTCCTGATTTACTACAATGCGCCACAATGCTTTTCACCCCGGCTACTGCAGCTTCAGTCATGTCCTTAAACTGCTACAAACATTTAATTATATATGTATGTATGT
>JAVHNL010000503.1:0-62856 GCA_031216105.1 Dalbergia cultrata
AAGCAAAACTAAACATGGCCTAAATTCCTTTCCTATCTTTACGGGTGAAAGAACAAGCACCCTTAATCTTACTTTCTTTCAATTTTTATTGTACTTTCAAAGAATATATAGAATTTTTTTTTTTACCATTTCATTCTTTGATATCCAAATAGATATCCAAATCACGAGATGCAACATTTCATTCTTTTTCTTTTTTCATTTCTTTCTTCTTCTTCTTCTTCTTCTTTTTTTTTTTTGGTTTTTTTATGTGAACTCCGTTATATTCCATTCCATATAATTCTATTCATTTGTCAGAATGCATAGGTGTAGCTGTGCCGTTTTACACTTAAGTTTTTTCATAGCGGTTTCTAGACTGGGAAAAGGGAGTTTGGGTCAGGTGGTCGAGTATTATTGGAATAAAAATAAACGTTAAAATTACTCTTTAATTGTTATCCTCTACCTCTCTTTTCTCTTTGAGTTAATGATCACTTTAATCCCTCACATTTCATGTGTGAGTCAATTTAGTTCATGACTTTTAAAATGAATCAATTTGATCCCTCATATTTATAATTGTGAGTCACTTTAGTCCCTCTATCATGTGAGATCACTTTTAAAAGATATTAACGAAAGAATAAAAATGACTCACAATTACAAATGTGAGAGACCAAATTGACTCATTTTAAAAGTCAAGGACTAAATTGACTCATGCGTGAAATGTGAGGGACTAAAGTGAACATTAACTCTTTCTTCTTTCCATCTTTCCATGCTGTCCTGTACTGCCGGCCTCCACTCTTCCTTCACTTTGTCCATCTCGTCCCTGATGAAGATGAAGTGTCACTAAACCTCTCTCTCCTCTCTTGATTTTTCTTTTTTTTCCTCCGGCACCTGTTCCACACCAAAGTCATTCTCTGTTGAGTCCTTGAACATATTTACAAACTCCACACCCATCTCCAATAATTGATATTATGTTTTGTAATTCTGTAACTGGACCAATTCTTTTCTTTCTTTCTTTTTTTAAAATTTTTTTTTGCTGGACCTCGCTCACCACAACGACTTGGTGTCGAGTTTTATGGCTGTTGTTGTGGATTTGCATAAGGTGGAAGGTGTCAGGGCGGCGGCGCTGGTTTGCCTGTGAGCGCTTTATGGCTACCATGAGGGAGTTCAACACCGGAGGTCCGCCGTCGTCGCGGCCGAGGAGGTTTTGGTGGAGGGGAGGCGGTCGAGGGACACGCCGACAGAGAGCTCGAGGGCTCGGAGCTGGAGGGGAGGAGAGATTGCGGCGGTGGCTGGGACGGCGGTGCGGGCACTGTTGATGGCGTCGAGGACGGAGGAGGATGGGAGGGAGGGGAGGGCGGAGACGGCGTGGAGGGAGGTGCTACTGGAGAGGGGGAGCTGAGGTAGGTAGAGTGCTTAAGGAGGTAGGTAGAGAGAGCTTACGGCAGTGGGGTTTAATAGGGTTGAAGAGAGTTACTATGTAGGCGGGGGGGTTAGAGGAGGGGTAAAATAAATAAAATACTAATAGGTAATTTCTGTGATATTAAAAATAAAAAATCTTATTTCCGAAGGAACAAAAAAAAATAAAATCTAACATACTATTATTACAGCAATCAGATCTACGGTTCAATGGACTAGATTTTGGAATCACCTGGACTCAAACTCTTTTTTCTCCACCATAAAATAAATTTAGGTTAGCAAACAAGGATGGGTATGTTCTGTGTTATAGTTCCACATATATTACACCGGCAAGTAAGACAAAGAAGGGGAAAAAAAATTGATCTAAATCAATTTATGCCGACATTTACCAGCGATATTGGCACAGCCGTTTCTGCAATGTGACTTACAAGTTTGTGTGGATTATATACAAATGAAAATTCCAAGTTAAAGCACACATACATATATACACAACACCCATGCCTGCGTTACAGGGGCTTTGTAAGACAAATCTTGTCATCCCCATTGGCAACAAAGCAAGGACCCTCCCTCCCTCGCATAGCATAGGTCATCATATCAGGTTGTAGTAAGACCCAATAATGAACATTGTACAAATATGGAGTGTGTAATGTGGTATCTATCAGAATGAATGTCATTGTTCTAAAGAGTAAAGTTCTGCATTATGATTGTTGGTGGCGTCAGTCATTTAAACATGCTGGAACCAACCGTCCTGTATCTGCACCAAAATGACCTTCATGTTCAATTCAAGTCCTCAATTCACAAAGAAAAAAAATAAAAGAAATTACTAAGTAGCTTAAAGCAAGGGCAACTACGAAGAGGACATCACAAAATTTATCTTCCAAAGACCTGCCTGGCCTGCCATTACCTGTGCAGAAAGTCCACTGGTGTGTTTCTTCCCTGAAAATTTCATACACTCAAAGAAAACTTTTAAGAGATCCAAATTCCAAATACAACATTAGCAACAATGTTTTTGACATCAAATCAAGCTTAGGTACTCCAGAAACAGCCTAAAGAAAAGAGAACAAAGATAAACCGTTTTTAAGTCCAGACTAGATGATTCATGCTGCAGTCAGATAACCTTATAAAAACGTTATAAACTCCTAGTTCAAACATCCCTTGGATCCAATAATATTTCTAGAAGTTCAACGGGTGTCCAAACATGTCCCAAGAATATACAACAAATCCCTTGAGTAAAATTTCCAACCGCAAATCCTACCCCAAATAATGAAGCCACAATCATAGCTGCTGTTCAAATTGAGGATATATCATTATGCTAAGCAGAGAAAGGTCATTCATTCCAGCATATCAACTCAATAAGTAGAGAGAATAATTCTGCTATCATCAACTCTTAACCCTTTTTTTGGGTCGTGCAGCACACTGATCATCACCTACTGCATCATGTTCACTTGTTACTTCAGCTTCATCTACCATTTGCTTTGTGCACGCATCCTGGGAACTCTCTTCAGGCATGGATTTCTTAATGCAACTGTTGTCGGGTTCCTCTTTTGAAGCTTCTAAATCATCTGCTTGATGAGGAGAAGGCATTGCTGTGTCCGATAGTGGAGAAGAAGGCTCATCCAAAGGGGAGGATGAGCCTTTCAACTTGCTTTCTCCCATTTCTCTCTGCTTCTCAAACATCATCTGAAGGCGCTTCCCTTGGTTTTCTATTTGAATCTGCAACTTTCTTTGAATCTGCAATACAGTTACGATATCAGGATAAGCCATAACTTGAAGATCCTCTCATCGCAATAACAAAGAGGTACAGACACAATGAATCTCAAAGACTATTATTGAAGAAGGGTACCTCTAGTTGTTCGTGAAGCCGCTTCTGAAGTTCCATCTGCAAGCGCAATGCCTCAGTGATCCCCTTACCCCTGAAACCAAAATCCAGAGTATGTTATTGTTCATTTCAATGAAAATAAATCATGTGGTACAGTAAGAATCATCGCAATGGTGAAAAATAAACCTGTCTAGACCATCCTTTTAGTACCAAATATGTGTTAGATTAAATCTTAAATTCAAACATAAAATAATAAGTTACATTGAGTGAAAATTGCACTCTGCATGATTCATGCAAGAACAGCAAATGATCCGCACAAGAAAGAAACCTGAGTCAAAAGATGTTGATCCAATAGCTATATATATATATATATATATATATATATATAGAGAGAGAGAGAGAGAGAGAGATCAACTCACGTTTTCAAGTCTAGAGATTTCATTTCGTCGATTGAAGCTAGCTTTTTCTCGGAAGTTCCTGCAGGTAGAGATGAGGCTCTCATTCAAACTATTATAAAAAACCCGAAAGAAATGGTATAACAAAGCATTCAACACTTGCCCTTTGTTTGGACGAGAGGAAAGAAAATGAAAGAGAAGAGGAAATTTAGAAATTTAAAATGAAGAGAAATCTTGAGGAGAAAATAACTGAGTGACTTTTTGTTTTTCATAATTTCTTTCTTTCCTATTTTTCTTTTCATTTGCTCTTCCATCAAATAAGAGAAACTTTTCAATTCATAAAATTTTACTTCCTCCTTATTATTATTATTATTTTTTTTCAATCCAAACAAAGGGCTAAGGAAGTATGACGAAGACCAATGCCTACACAAGATGCATTTGATATAGGAAACAAAACTTCTTCCTTGAAAGTTTTGGGGCAAGGAAGCCACAATAATTAAAAAACATAAAAATAAGGCAACCTCGTTATATGAACAATGAACTGATAAGTAAACTTTCACATACCTTCTGAAGTCTCAGGTTTGTACCTGGCCGTTCTATACTTCTGAAATCACAAATAATGTATGAAAAATGTTAGATTAGGTACAATTCACACACACATACACCAACTGTATAAGCCGAGGAAAAAAAAAAAAAAGGAAGAAAGAAAAACTCACAAAGGTACCTGTAGGTGGCTTTTTACATGATAGATGGTGAGGCCCTCAACTTTCATTAGATTCAAGACACCCTTGGGAGTAGCCTCTGTAATGTTATCATCATGAGATGACTGGAAATGTTCAACTAAGAAGGTAAATAGGCATGGGATTAAAGAGAAATAAACATACTCTCACTGCCACCAAGCTGATTGACTGCTTCCACAAAGGCCTCATGGAGTTCTGGTGTCCAACGCATTCTAGGCTTAGTTTGTGGTGCAGTAGATGTTGAATTAGTAATACCATTAACTTCTCCAGATGGTTTATTCTGCTGCTGGGAAACTTGCGTGGCCTGCATCAAACGAGTAGGATATATTTTAGCAACTAGCACTACAAAAGAAAATAAATAAAGGAGACCACTGACATAAAGTTAAGGTATGTGATAAATATAGATTTCAAACTGTTGAGAACCACAATAACAGCAGAAAAGGGAGGAAGAGGGGTGAACTGTATTCACAAACTAAAATGCATATGGAGACTAAATAAATTTAAAAAGAACTAAGCACCCAAATACACCAAAATAAATCATAACTACAAGAGGGGAAAAATTAGATGAAGACAAGTGCATGCAATTCGTCAGTTCATGCCCATAATGATGTATAGTTATACACATATCACCTAGTAACTAATCATTTACAAGATAAGCAGATAAAAATTGAATTTCATCTGCATCAGTAACTAGCTCATGTATGAAAACCATGGTCCTTAGACCAGAAAAAGCAACCCGGGCATGAGCTTCCGCCTACATGTTCTAGTAACTTCTCAGGTAAGGACAAGCAATAGTTTAAAGCAAAAACAGTTTGCGAAACAAACCTTTGGTTTTGGTTCTGATACATTCTCATCACCAAGAAGCTGACTCCAATTTGGATGATAAGAATCATCAATGGACATTAACTGATCAACCCACTCCCCAAAATCAGATTTCTTGACATTGTCATCATTTATATAACAGGCACCGTTCTCCACCTGATCATTATGGACAGGAACATTTCCAGAAAAACCAAGGATATCCTGAAACGGGTCCGGTCCCCAGGAAATATCATCACTTTCTTGAGCACGAGAAATGAATGTTGTCGAATGCATTTCAGGGGACACATTGTCACGTAATGTCTGAGAAACAAAGGGGGAACGTTGATACTGACTTTCATGCTGTGAAGAAGAGGAGAAAGGGGTGACTTCAGGGCATCCAGACGGATATGAAAACGTGTGTCCAGCACTTCTGGTGGTGGAATTCGATGATGAGGAAGGATTTGCAGGGAGGTCTCTGATGGGGGAAAGCTGAAAAGAATCTGGGGGCTTCATGTACTTGTTTTCCAAGGGAGTGGGACGAACAGGAGAAGATGAAGACATAGATAACTCTCAAGGCTCCCGAGTGAATCAGCTTTGTCTATCCTGATTTCAGTGTCAAAAGCGGTTGTATGTCAGCTAATCAACAACCACTAATCACAGTTATCCTAAACACCAAGATAATTGGACAAAATATAATGATATATAGCAATTAAATAAGCTTTTTTAATCCATATATATCTCACTAGTCAAGAATATAAGCTTGAGGTTCTTCTAAGAAGAAAAGTTGAAGTTATAAAAGCACCAGAAAACAGAGAGATAGAAGTAATGCAATGCAACAAGGTTGGTTATCTAGTAGACCAATATGTACAACAGTGAGTCAGGCATTGAAGCTTGTTCTTCACCAGAAGTTAACAAGAAACATAACATTCAGCCAAAGTCAATCTACGGCTCTAATTGACAACAAAAATCAGATTTTTACCATTAATGAAGATGCCGGACCCCCCCCCCCCCCCCCCAAAAACAACCCCAAAAAAAAAAAAGGGAAAAAAATGGAGGAAAAAGGAAAACTGTTCCCGTTGGGCTAAAGCCATAAAATAAGAAGCCGGCAAAACTACAGAACAAAAAAACAAACATATACGTGGCAATTATGAGTTGCCATTGAAAACTAGACCAATCTAGAGAAAAATACCAATAACTCCCAGTTCTTCCATATGAATAATAAATTTGAAACAAATTCAAGGTTTTCTCTCTCTCTCTCTCTCTCAAAAAAAAAAAAAAAGAGCACTGCAAGCATGAGCTATTAGCAAGATGGGGGCAGAAGAGGGGGTTGGCTGACCAATTTCAGTGGTGCCAACAAATCCAAATTCACCGTTAAAAAAACATTGACAAGTGTCACAAAACACCAGAACCGGCACAGCACACCCCTTTTCAACCACGAATCAAATAAAAGCAAGATGCCTCTTAAGTCAGAACAGAACACAACATATCAAAACACACTACATATTTTGAAAAACATAAATTTGGAAAATTTAACATGGAGTAGATAGACAAACTCGAGAGATATAAGCTCAAATCAATTATCTTATCTTATCTCAAAATAAAGCCAACCCGAATAACAATAAGCAACTGACACCTAACCCCCCCCCCCCCCCCAAAAAAAAAAAAAAACACCAAAACAAGGAAAAGAAAATGAAATTAGAGAAGTGGGTGTATAGATTATGGACTTACCTATAAAAATGATTATATGGGGATAAGGGGGGTAAAAACCAGTAACAGAATCTGAAAAGCTGGGAATCCAACGTAGGTGGAGGTTAAGGCTATGTGTGTATTATAAGGAAACAGAACAACAGAACAGAACGGAACAGGAGACGAGGTTAGAGAGAGACAGAGAGAGAGATAGAGAGAGAAGAGTTGTAAGTCACACGTATTTGGGTGTTGTCGTGTTCAACTCAAACAAACAATCTCCGAACCCCAAACTCCGTTCGCCCCACCCTTTTTTTGTCCTTTTGATTCTCGCTTCTCATCATCTCATCATTCATCATTGCTCTCTCTCTTTTTCTTGTCATTCATTGGCCAGGTGAAGTAAGCCAAGATTGATTGCTATCCTGAGCCCTCACACGTGTGCCTCTTGTTCCATCTTTCTGGGCCGTCCGATTCGGATCCATCTCGTGTGTGTGTGTGATTGTGCAATGTATCCTTTCCTTTCAATCCTAGTTGCCATTTGCAACTTGTTGACTTTAACAAAGGAAATTAATAATGACATGGAAAATATAAACATAAAATAAAATAAAAAGGGGTAAAGTGCTATGTTTTTTTGGCTGCTGATGGGAATGAAAGGGTAGCAATGAACGGTGTTGTGTGTGTGTGTGTGTGAAGTGAAGGCGGAGTGGACATTGGTCCAAATTGGTCTAAATCGTGGTCACTATCTAATTTCTTTTGGCAAGTTCATGGTGGCGTTTCCTACTTGCCATGCTGGGTCAAATTTGTGGAAAATGAAAGGAAGCTATGCTCATGCTGTGAATGAATGTAATCAATATTCAATGATCAATCAGTGTAGCACAACCACTACTTGTTTTCTCCCTTCCTCTTTGCCTATTTGGAAAGTTTTCTGATCTGTTCCTAGATCCCAATATTCTCAATTCCTTCTTCTTTTAAGCTCTTCCTTCTTTTGGGGAGAAGAAAGAATAAATGTCAATGGAGAATCATATTTGAAGGTCGGTTTGTATATTCAAATTTCATGGAAATTAACTAGTCTCGCTAAGACTTATTGCAACGAAGTCATACTTTGCAACCTCAGGAATTTTTCCTTGAACAGTACATATTGTTTTATTCTCCACTTCTAGCTTGTATTCAGTGAGTCTATACTATAAATTTCCTACCATGATTAATTTTTTTTTTTTTTGGAGTTGTTTTCTTACCCCGTTAATATTGATGAATTGTTGAAATATAAGAAAATGAATAATTTATTTATCTATCTAGACAAATAAAATCGGTTTGACTTCAATGAGCATTATAATAGTTCTGAATCTATAAGTGAGATAAAAAAAACTTAAAATTCAAGTTAGAATCTTATTATATTTTGATGACTCAAAAGATAGTTACATTAAATACTTTTACTTTTAAAATGAAGCTTCATTTCATTAAGTACTGTTGATGATCCTTTAAGTAATGATTGAATTAGTACCTGTAATAGTGAGGTAAGAGGTTATCTGAGGATAAGACAGCAATACAATATAGTTTTAATCCTTTTATGAGTGCCTTCCTTGTCTTGTAGGGATGAGAGGTGGGATATCTGCAAACACTCCATCTAGAGGATTAGTATGTAACATAACGTTTTCTGGTGTCCTAGAATGAATAGAGCATACATGTTCCTATTTCAAATTATCCCTTAAATAGGAAACAAAGTGGTTCGTTACCACTATCCTGTTATTTCGGAATATTAGTAGTGGACTTAATTTATGTGATCATGCCACGGTGATCATGGGTACATGTTGCCTCACGTGCAATTAGCTCGGAGCCCGGACTAACACGTCCAGCGCTACGTCTTCAATTAGGGGTTCCAGCGTTGGGCTAGCTCTTGGGCTTATCTCGAATGCGGTATTAATCCTGCATTTGGGCTCATATATTTGGCTACTAACAGTACCTTCTATAATTTATACAATATTATAAAGGGGATACAGCTTGAGGTAGTTACTTTTGGTGTCCAATTTTAACTTCCAATTTTACCCTTTTAAATGTTTATTCTTTTCCAATTATTCGTCATCTCTTAACCACTCGCATTTCATTTCTTAAAAAACAAAACTACTCTTAAGAGATAATATATATACCTAACACAACCAACACTATTTCTTTTTATTTATTTTGAAAGAATAAAAATTGTCCTTACTATCATGTCCATCTTTTTCATTCTCATGGACAAATTGTTGCCACCACTTCACTCTCTCTCCACCTCTTTCTCAAACACCTATTCCTTTTAATGTTCATCCCATGTCATGTTCACTTTTCAGATTACAATGCTTAATTATTTTCACAGTAAATAGTTTCATCTGGAACCAAATTTGCATAAATCAAAGGTACGTAAAATTAGATTATCATTTTGTAATAGAGCATCGATATATTGTCACAATACTATATGTATTACAATCCAAAATTCCATCCAAAATTAAAGTGGAAGGGATTGTTTTATATTTGCCTATTGTTTTCATTTCCCTGAATCATGTAAGAGGGTGGGCATAACAGTAAAGAAAAGAATGCGTCTTGCATGCTTCTATTGTAAACATCATATGATTTGGGTTTGTTTTAATTATAAACATATCTTGGGTTTTTATTTTTGTTAACATATTTGTTTGGGTTATGGATTTCTCTTTTTACTCTATACTTTGTACAGATTGCATAATCATGTGTGCATATGTCACTCTTTTATCCTTTTCTCCTATCATTTTATCATTCTTAATCAAGTCATTTCAATTTTCACAATTTATTTTACTTTTTCGTTATAGCCTCAAAACATGCAACACAAACAAAAGCCAAGTGGGGATGCTGATGCAAAAGAATAATCATGATCTATAGACATGGGTGAACCATAATCATAATTATGCACATCCTATATGTCCAATATATGGGGTTTGAGTAATAGCAGTGTAAATGGTTTAGTTGAAACAAACTAAGCTTATTCTTTGTACAAGGTTTTTATGTTTTTTCCTATATATCAATAAAAGTGCCTGGCAGGTCCCTAGTAAAATAATACTAATTAAAGGATAAGATGTTTGCGCATTTATTTTATAAAACTAATATATTTTGGTAAAAAGGTGTATCAAAATATAATCATAAAAATTTATTAGATTAATTTTTTAAAACAAATTTTTAATACTTTGTATTATATATATTGTGATTTAAAATATCTTAGCATGTTATCTTTCGGTTCAGAAATAGGATTACGAATTTTCTTTGAAAAAAAAAAACCTGCAGACCCCCTATCGGGTCTTAACCCTTACAGTTTTTTTAAGCTTTTAACGATATTCAGTATTGACATAAAATGCGAGTATATGATTTTGAACGGTTAGCACTGGACTTGCACACCCAGCACAAGTTTCTGAGCCTGCATGGGATCCACTTACATTTTCTATGAGTGTTTAAGTAAAAAAAAAATCAAAGTTCTCGCTTCTACCAAAAAAGGAATCAAGTTGTTGCATAATGGCAAGTTCACATAACATAGTTGTATTATTTGAACACATTATATGTGAGATATTGTGTTAATTCACATCTCATCTACCATTAGATGAGATAAAGACCTCATTTAAGTAAGGGTCATATCTCCTTTAATGATAAATGAGATGTGAGTTAACACAATGTCCCACACATAATGAGTACAAATAACATTTTTCTATAGTTTAAGATAGTAGATGACACGAGGCAATTGTAAATTTAATTAATCATTAACAAATAGCACAAGAAATCTTAAGATATTTAATTATAAAAAATCAACACAATGTAATCAAGCAAGTTGAATGAAAAAGTAACACACGGGAAAGCTGAAAATGTAAGCAATTGTCATAAACATATAATAAACTATTACTTTTATAGGAAGCAAATTTGAACAGAAGTTACCAAGGAGGTTCAAGATAATTGTATTGATCATAAAACTTATCAAATATGATATAATTTATAAGAAGCATAAACAGGAGCAATGCTACATAGCTATAAAAAGTTGCAAGATTTTTTGGCAAAAATCATATTTAATTGTTTGATAAAATGAAACGATGGTATCCACCCACTTATTAAAAAATTAATTATTATACAAGTAATGCCATTCTAGTAAATAAATTCAGAAGAAAATCATTATTTTATCATGATCTCTTTAGCTTAATATTAGAATTTTGTTTTAGTAAGTAATACAAAAATATTATTTTAAGCTATATCTAAATCTAAAGACTTGCCGTAGCCTGAATAACGATGAACTCCTCTCTCAACATAATTCAATAAAATTCAGCAAAGTAATTAAATTAAGATATCAAAAGTAATACAAGAAAATTAATGCTGTTAGTAATTATCAAACACGCGATATTATTTTCAAAAGGCAAATTTATCCGAAAGTCACAGCTCGAAGTTAAATGGGCCTAGCATTTTTTTTCGAAAAGTGGGCCTCATTGAGTTCTTAAAAGCGGACTCAATGTATTTTTTTAGTCGAGTAAATTTGAGTTTATATGCTTACCCAAAAAAAACAGGCGAGTTTATATATTTTTTTAAAGAAATTTGAGTTTATTTTATTAGATATTAAAAAGTTATTCATATATTTCTATTTAATTATTTAAATTTTTATAATAGGTTTTTCATGACATAATATTAAAAAATTTTAACTATATTTTTTTAGTATATAAGAATAGATTATAAAATTTATAACTTAAACTAATATCCATAACATAATAACATTTTTTTATTTTCATAACATAGTAACATTCTTATAATGGTATATATGTTTTGAATACACAAAAATTATATGTTTTCGAATAAATATATATGAAGGAATATTTGCTAGTTTACATTTATTACCTACAAAAACAATTCAAAAAAAAGCTCAATGTGGTGTTATTTGGACACTCAAAATGAGATGTCCATTAGCATCCACATGCATCTAAGGGTGACAGAAGTTTCCCCTTTTAATAGGGACAACACAAAATTCAAAGGTTATGATTGTTTGTTAACACAAAATCCAATGTAAAGAGAGTTCAAAAAAACATTTCTTCTCACTTAATTGCTAATCAAGTCATGGTCGGATTAGCGTTAGCATAGAAGAATGACATGATCCTAAGAAGTCAATCGAGTTCGACCCAATTAAATCCAGCCCATGAGTATCTCAAAATATAAAAAACAATACACTTTAGAAAAAGCGCATTTAAATTAGATTACAACAGGTGGTATATTGGCAACTATAAGAAATGTTACCCAATATAATTTAGGATTTTTAGGATAATGATAAAAAGAAAAGTTATAAAAATAACAACCAAGAAGAAAGAAGCATTGGTTAATAAAATCTCACGCTTTGTAATAAGCAATTTGAAACAAAAGTGGCCCTAGAAAGTTCAAGACACTAGTAATTACCATAAGAGTATTTCTTTGGTACTCTACAAAGTTTATAGGTATATGTGTTTTTTATATAATTTATGATTAAAAATTTACAACATGTCTCACTAATAAAATTTATTAATATTTTAAATATTTATAACTAAATTACAACCTTTAAATTTAAAAAGATACCAATACCCTTAAGGTATCAAAACAAAAACCTTATCATAAACATATACTGTTATCAAACACAACACGTTTTTATAAGGAGCAATTTTTGTGGCAAGTAACCATTTTTCCGTAAAAGGCTTTGCAGGTCACGTTTCATTTAGAGGAATAGTCAATTCGCACATAATAATAGTTTACATAAATGGATACGTGTCAAAATTAAAGCAAGAGGGAGTGGAAGGACCAGCCAAGCGAGTCACCAGGAATCTGTTACCATTATAATTCGTGTGTCCCTTCACTTTATATTCTCTACGCAAGGCTTGCTTCTTTGCCTATAATTGAGCATCTAGCAGGCCCCCTAGACAGTTGCTTCTGGAGAACTCAACCAAGAAAAGAAGCCTCCCTGCCTTCGCAAAGACAAATTACTTCGTCCAATCTCGCTTGCTGATACTTACCAGACAGCAGTGATGGCAACAGTGGAAGCATCCAATGAAGCCATGGCAACGGTGGCCGAGAAGGCACCACTTACTGCTCAGAGGAAGGTCCCTGTGGACTTGGACACTAAGCTCCCCAAACCCTGTAATCTATTTTATTCCTTATCTTTTCCTTTCTTGTTTCTTTTGTCTTGCTTTCAAGTTTTGCTTTTATATATTAAACCAATGAAGAGGTTAAAGAATAGAAAATTTTAATGGGGGGTTTGATCAAATTTAACGTCAGCACAAGTGGGTTGGATATGTTTTGTTCGCTCAGATATGCCTCGAGCCTTGGCTGCGCCTGATACGGAGCATGTGAATGGCACATGTGGCCACAAGCATAACGACATGTCCGTGCTTCAACAGCACGTGGCCTTCTTCGACCTTGACAATGATGGTATCATCTATCCATGGGAGACATACAGAGGTACGGCCAATTAACCTTTTGTAATGTTTTGTGTTTGTTTAAGTGTTAACCATGTATAATGGCCGTACGTAAACCCTTCCCTAAGTATCACAGCTACCTATATTTACTTTTGGGTTGGTTCTATTTGATGACTCAGTTTAGAGATGATTCTGTACAGTAGTTTAATGTGAAGCAAATTCCTCTGAATCTGATTATGGTTTTCATAATTAATCTTGCAGGATTATGCAAAATAGGCTTCAACATGATTTCTTCCTTCGTGTTCATGGTTTTTATCCACTTAGCTCTCAGTTACCTTACTCTTCCCGTGAGCCACTTTAAACATGAAACTTATCCTATGTGATTTACTATATATATATATATACACCTCGTTAACGTAGTATTAATACTCCCACTTTCGTGTAAATGTTCTGACTTGATTGAATACAGACATGGCTTCCTTCACCTTTGTTCCCAATTTACATAGAAAATATCCACAGGGCCAAACATGGAGGTGACTCAGGGAGCTACGACACCGAGGGAAGGTTAGTAGTAAATACAGTTGACAAGATTATTGTGCTATTGTTGCATAGACTTTGCTACCTGGTTACTTGCATCAGTCAGGTGCTATAGCTAAAACTATATTCCAGGTTCGTTCCAGCAAACTTGGAAATCATGTTCAGCAAGTATGCTCGTAAAGTGCCTGACAAATTGACGCTAAGGGAGCTCTGGCACATGACGCAAGCAAACAGTGTTGCATATGACTTATTTGGCTGGTCCTCTCTCTCTCTCTCTCTCTACATGTTGCATATACATAATTACACAACATTTAGTAGGGAAAAAAATTATAAACGAAAATTTAAAAAGATGGTGAATCTCTTTTTTAAACCGATTGCAGGGCCGCCGCTAAATTTGAGTGGGGGGTTTTGTATCTTCTGGCAAGAGACGAAGAAGGCTTACTGTCAAAAGAAGCTGTGAGGCGTTGTTTTGATGGGAGCTTATTTGAGTACTGTGCTAAAATGCGCAGCGGTACAACACAAAAGATGGCTTGACAGCTTAGTCAGCAAACGTCCATGTACCTGTTATAACTGAATAAACATACATCTGTGTTCAAAATAAGGACGTTGAACAGTGACATCTGTGTTTGATTACATTTTAGATAAGTGAAAGTGTAACTGCTTGAGTTTGAAATAATTACGTTAGATTGATTTTAGGTATGGGATTTATATACTGTCATTATCACGCCCACATACATGCAACTTATAGTTTCTACCAAAGTCTAAAACAGACAGGATGCACATCAATTTTAGGATAGGATTGATTGCATTATTGTTCCCAACTTGGTACTTCCTTGCTACACCAGCTTCAAGTTCACTGTTCACCTAATTCAGTGTGCTTCCATACCGGACAGGATGACCAGTTGAAAGAACAAATAAAATTAACAATATTCGTTTTCATCCTTTGGTTATTACTCACTACCTTTGCAGAATGTATGCATAATCATTCTTCAGAATATCATTAAAAGATTAAATTGACGATGCAAGTAACTGCAATTTTACAGTCAGAACTACGACATATATGTTGATCAATGTCAGCTGCGGGTTGACATGGAGAAACAGAAAGGCTCGCCATAGAGGATCCTGAACACCTTAGCCTATGAAGTTGTAATCACAGTAACCAAACTCGAACCGGTGATCAACTCAATTAAGATACTGGATCATTAAGTTGCTGGTTCAACCGGTTGAATTGGATTTTATTAAATCAATATATGAAAAAATTAATGCTACTAAATATAGTATTTATATAATTATTTGCGCAACATGAGACAAGGAAAGCATTGGCTTACTGGTAGTGCAACGCTTACCTTTCCAGAAGGTTGTAGGTTTGAGTCCAGTGTCTAATATTTTGGCTTTCTTAAAAAATATTGGATAAATTACATTGAATTTTCCTAAATTTATAAAATAATTATATTAATCTCTCTTCTATCATATAATGAACAAACCTCAGGCAAGGTAAGTATAACTTGACTAAAAATTTTATAATCAAATAGGCTTGTAGATGAGGCTAGGCTAAATCCACAAAAAAGGCCTATGTCAGGTAACAAGCTCAGCTTCATGCTATCCTTTGGTAACACCGTTAAGCTTATTTAAGTCAAAGTCTCGCCTAACCTACTTCCAGCCCTAAAGAGAACTGAACTGGACCGTTGACCAATTCATCTGTTTTTGATTCAAAATTTGGATTTCAATGCATCAAAATTAAGAGTGTTTGTTTTCCTTCTTTTATTAAAAATAGTTTTAGAATTAAAGATTAATTTTTATACAAAATAGTTACTTAACTTTTACTCAAAAAATAAATAAAATTTTTTAAGACAAAATCCTCATTTTAGTCTCTCTAAAATTTCAAGTCAGACAAATTGATTCTTGTAAAAAAATAAATTCCTAAATTACTGTAAAATTGAACACTCAGACATATTGGTCCCCACATAAAAGCCTCCCAAATTAGTCCTTACAAAAATAAATTGACGGATAAGTTACTTCTCCTAGCCCAAATTAATAGAGACTAATTTATCTACTTTTTAATTTTATAAGGACCAATTTGAGAGTATTTTTTATAGGGATCAATTTATTTAACTTAAAGTTTTATAGGAACTAAAATGAGTGTTTTATCTTCTTTTTTTAATGTTGAAATGAACAAGTTTTTATGAAAAATAGTTTATACTTATTTTAAAAAAATGAAGCAAACTCACCCAAAACAAAAGAAAATATAAACCTACAACTTCCACCTAGAGACCTAGGATATTTTAGTTTGAATAAGAGTAATGTTATTTCAACACTTACAATAAAGGGTTTTAATGGCTTGTGATGGATAAATGAAATGAAAGGAGATCAATATCACATCTAATAACAATAAAGTGTGTGTTTTAGTAAGACATTCGTGTTAAAATAGTATTCTTATTTGAAATAATCTAATTATTGTCGGTGAAAATGAATACTCCCTATATCCATGAACATTGGTCACTATGAGAAATGAAGATAATCTGGTACATGAAAAAGCTAACGTATTTGCCTACAAATTACAACTAGATATATTAATTTTTAATGTATCATGTTATACTCATTCTCCATGGCGACTAATATTGAAGGATTGAGGAAAACATATTTATGCAACAGAAAATTTAGTAAACGCACCAATAAGCTAGAAGATAGTTGACAGCTTCACAAAAGACATCATTCAGAGGGGCAATGCCAACTATCATCGAAGTTTTGATAATTCCGAATAACAATGTATAAAATGAAGCCAAGCCTCAT
This sequence comes from Dalbergia cultrata, assembly GCA_031216105.1. Classification (NCBI taxonomy): domain Eukaryota; kingdom Viridiplantae; phylum Streptophyta; class Magnoliopsida; order Fabales; family Fabaceae; genus Dalbergia; species Dalbergia cultrata. The sequence continues at coordinate 16,562 of JAVHNL010000503.1, forward strand.
TGGCCATGGCATCAACCAGGTGTAGGTGGAACTAGAGAACAAAAACAGTCGAATACCTCAACATATTTGTTTCTCCCCACCTGCTCTACAGGTCGCAGGGACCGGATTGTTTCACTAGCTTCAATTGGTTCGAAGTTCATACATCTCCGTAGTTACATGTACTTGATTTTCTACTTTTCTTTTCCCTACACAAGATCAACCATCATAAATGCAAGAAAATTCAGTCTTCTTATGATGGTTCCAAGAACAATATAGTCCCATCCCAACAAATACTTGAAAAGTATTACATTAGCTTGAAATAAGCAACACATCCAAAGAGAAATAATACGCATTCTAAAATATATATATATATATATATATATTACTAAAAATTTTTGTTAATACTTATATTAATTATTTAATGAAATAAAGTATTGTGACCTACTTATTCATTCAAGATCGCATATCATATCAGATTATTCTGACAAATTTTCTAAATTTGTAACATTTTTGTTGCGAATTATCATACTGCTGCAAGTGCAATTAAAAAAGAGCGACATTAACGGGAATAAGAAAGCATAATGCAGTGCATGAGCATCGGAATTCTACAGCAATGGAGATAATAAAGATTAAAAAAACAATTGAAAAAAAAAAAAGAAGAGAGAGAACAAAATAGCATTCTAACCCTCTGTTCCAGATCGAATTTCATGAATCAATTTGAAACATGGTTAAAGGAAATTAATCATAATATAGTGGCAAAGAAAATATATTATAATATGAGCCTTTCAAGTAAGTGGGTTCATATAATGAAGCCCATTATGGTGTAATCTTAAAAGATTGATATTAGGATCTAAGGAACTAACTCTAGATATGACTTGATAAGCTTTGGGATTTTGTTACCCCTGCCCACGGATTTGGCCTATAAGGGGCAGTCAAAAGAGATGTAGAAGAAATCCTTTCTTTCAACGTGCCAAGCAAGGACGTCGTCAAGAAAGAGAGAACCTATATCTAGTAAGGAACAAAACTTCCTCAGCACCCTTGTTATAAAAAGCCCCAAATGAGGAAATAACCCCAAAAGTATGGCCCAACCAGAACCTCCATCAAGTCCATCTCTCCAAAGGTCCAATCTTGCCTTCATGTGTGAGTGAGACCTTTCATTTCCCTTCACATCAGCACCTTGAGCAAGCCAAACCATACTGTTCACGCTACTGTTACATCACCTACAACTAGCAAGGTGGCGAGGCTACCTTTACTTGGTCCCGAGGATATGGGACAGGGCCCTAGACAGATGACACATGCAACCCCCATCTTCTAAAAAGAGAAGCCAGACTCCCAACAGCTCACACACACACACACAGCAACGAGAACACACCAACACCACAACCTGTAACTCATCTCCCCCATAGCAACAAGATCATCACAACATAACAACACAACCTATAATCCTTTTCTCCCCCGAATAACAACGATAATAACAGAACACCACCCCCTCACATAGTGACACCATCAACCAGGAAGGTGACCCAGAAGATGCCCTCATTCTGAAACACCGTGAGAGGACTAAGAGAGAGAGGCATTGAGACGGTGTCGTGGCACAGAGTGAATAGGAAAGGCTTCTATTCATCCATCATCATCTCTCTAAGGGCTGGTATTACCCGTTCTTTGCCCAAGCCACAAGGGAGGAGGTTTCCAACTATATCATTTTCTCACTATCTCCTCGTAAGCTTACAAATCTAGAGATTAAAGCTGTTTGAACTATTTAATCCCTCCCCAAAAATCTGGTCTGAAACACCCTTCTAAAAATATTAGCTCAAACCACGTGGAAACTATGAAAACATATGTAAAGGATATAGAAAACACTCCAGAAAACAAAACCATGGAGAGGATAAAGTATATAGAGAAGGTCAAGGAAAGCACTCAATTTCTGAAATGCAATATCACGGCTAAGATCTAATTCTCTAACTGACCTTTTCCTTTCTTATCACAGCAGAAGGCGCTTCCACAACAGCATTGAAATGCTTTAATAGGATGGTCCAGATCATCAAAGTCAATACCGTAATCCTGCAGATAAAATTCAACTTTATATAAAATTCAACTTACGTGATGGGTACTCCATCATCCTCATATGGGCGTCTAGAACTCACGTATCGTGAATACTTAAGTTAGATGCTTATATATGGCATATAAGAATTTATTTCAACAGAAACATCTAAGATGCATAAAGGCACGTGATTCCCTAAGTGTATGTTTATGAGTTTGGGTTTTAGAGGGAAAAAAAGAAAAGGGGAAGACTTGTAATATAATTTTACACTACAAGTCCTCCCCTCCCCTTCCTTACTGTCCAAAATCCAAACTCACAAACATACTCTAATAGAAAGCTTAGATGTGTCATTTCTATGTTAAGTTTTATTTTGTATATCAAGCATAGGGATCGCCTTTGTATTCCATCTCGTTAAGCCATTAATACCCACAAACAAAATATACTTCGGGAAGAAACATCTCGGGTACAAACTTCTCCAGAGAGTTTTTATGACATAAATAGTAGGGAATCAACACTAGCAAACAATGGTTTTCAAAATAAGGCACTAGTCATCAATTAAAAGTAGCAATTTAATTAGAAATAATGTTTTCAAATAAAATATCTAAGAATGACATGTACTCCTTTAAAGTGAGAATACTGACAAAGTTATGAATAACTTGCTCACCCATGTCAACTCCTCGTAGGCTTTCACGTTCCTGTTGGTAAAGAAGGCAAGCTGCAGAACAAAACAAATACGTAGAACAATGACCGTAAGTAAACTTTCGTTGTCCTCCACAAATTATGTACTATGAAAGCACCTAATTGTTACATGATAATAGTGGTGATCTGGAGTCTCCACTTCAACGGGAATATCTATGAGATTTGCATCAAAGCATCTGGAATAATGAATACAAAAACTCAATTAGAAACATTTAGATAAAAAGGAGAAAGGAAAAGTAAAATCTGGAACGATGAACACTGAAATCATACGCGAAAAATTTGACCAAATAGAGACGGAGTCATTAGGATGGACTCCGACAAAAAAGCTTCAGTGTAGATCTATCGGGATGACATGAACTTGAAAATTGATTTCATTATTCACTGTCATAGTACTTAATTTTGCCACTCATGCACCGTGTAACTATCAATTATGTCCTCAGGTTTAATGTTTTTGGTAAGAACCTCATGACCACCCCAAAATAACTAGCCATTATGATTTGATTGTCCAAGGCCTTATCAACCCTCCACTGAAATCTCATATTTACAATGTAGGAACCGGGTCACAAGCCTTGCAATTGAATACTAACAATCCACTACACTCCGCAGACCACCACACTTCGCACCCCCGGCACCCATGCAGGCTGGTTTAGCACTACCCCTGACTTCTAAGTTGCATACGAATGAATGATCCTTACTTATTTGATTTATTTGGGGCAAATTACATTATCTTCTTCCCCTCTTTTGCACATTGAATAATAAGTCTATGGAGATCAATGTTATTTGAATAAATAGAAGAAAACTAGTTTCATCAAATCTCAAGGAAAGTAATAGTAATTTGCCCATTTATTTAATCATCACCTCTGAACTTATTTAGTCACCCTTTTTATAATGCTCAAAAATAATTATGAGCATCTACCATTACTGTATGAACTTTACCTATGATTGATAAACCTTCCAACATTTCCGTTATACGTTGCATCTAAACATAGTGCCTCCTCATCCTTTAACACCCCCTCCGAGCCCCAGTCTGCATCAAGAGTAACAGGATATGTATGTCTTTCATTGCCACTAGTCTCCATATTCCTTTCGTATAACTCTGTATTGGTTAATATTTCCCCTGCATATTCACATACGAAAGTTCCCTTCGGCAAATCCTCTAGTGGTCTAAGGCCCCAGCCCTTTCCTTCACGAGTCATGAACACCTGAGGAAGAAATAATGACAAGTTATCGATCATCTATGCAAATACGTAGCACTAAAACCTTATGAAGCATGGACACGAATACGGAAAATACGGACGCTATCCGGCTCAAATATGAAGATATGATAATTGTTAAAGTTTATAGGAGACAACATGACTATAGCATAACAAAATTTTGTATGATGGAAACTATTTGAGTTATGCTATTTACCAATCCGAGCAAGTATCCGATTATCATTCATAAAAAAAAACTAAAGGAAGAAAACTATGACATGTAAGGATTTGGCACCTCTAATTAAAGTGAGGATCAATCATCCTTAGATCATTTAGTAGAATTCACACATAATGGCAGCCCTTCATCCAAGAGTGATTAACCCCTAATTTTTGCACATTATCATATTAGACAAGTCAAATTCGATATGGGATTTAAAAAGAGATTTGGCAATTACATTGATGATGTCAATACATTAAATTGCATTGCATGATGTCACTCCCTTTAAAGTGAGGAGATTGATAAATTGCAAAATAAAGGGTTATTTATCCTAAAATTACTTAATGAGACTCACACACAACAAAATCTAAGGATGGTTGACTCTCCATATTTGTACTTTACTAGCTTCCTTACTTGATGAGCTAAATTCCATTTAGACAACAATATTTTGGCTTGAGATGTAAGAAAATGAAGAAGGAATTAAAAAATGAAAGAGACCAAGGTTCAAGGATGCATAAGTGTGATTATTGATTAATTAAAAAAAAAAGATCAAAACACGATTGTCAGGTGATTTGATGAGAGGAATTAACATGTTATCATAGAGGTTAAAGAACCAAATAAGCAATTTAATGGTATACCCATTAAACATGGATTCAGTGAGGGAGTTATCAAAAAGACTAATGTGTTTCTTTTTTTAAATAATGAGACCATGGGAGGCATTCTGTGTGTGTTTGATAGTAGGAAATAGTTTTCAATTTTCATTTTTGAATTCAATCTATTTCACATTAGCAAATAGTGAAAACTGAAAATGAAAACAAAATACTAGATTTTATAGCTTTTATTATTTCTTTTAAATAATTCTAAAAAAGAAAAAACTAACTAAAAATAGGAAATAAAAACCGAAAAGTATTTTTTGAAATCACCACTTGCCCGCCTAAGTCTGGAATACTGATTCTTTCCCGCAATTCTTTGTCAGGAATACAATGGGGCTTTTGGTATAATTTGTAGTTTGAAAGGTAGTTTAGAGAATAACTCACCTGCAATTTGCATCTTATACCTCGTTGCACTACCCGATTTCCGCACCGCATGTCGCATCCACATTTCCTCCAACATTCTTTTATAAATTTCCTAAGCATATGCCCTTTGCACTGTTCGGGCATGTACCCATTCTTAGACTTCTCCACTGGGCACTCTTGGCAATACACGAAATGATGATCTTGAGGTTGATTCTTCATAGACAGGCAAGCTGCTAGAAATTCTTCTTTCAACAAACCTTGAGGGGTGTAAGCAAACTCTCCACCTGTTTCCCGAGCACATGCACAAGGCAACGATAAGGAAAGACAGTTGCCTGAACAATCAGAACAGCAGTCCTCATCAGAAATCCGAGCCAAAGAAATATTTACATTAGCACTTTGGTATGTTATATTATGCGGTATGTAGTTAAACTTCGGCAAATCCTCAGTGCCAATTTCATCTACTAATGAGATTTTCACTTTTTCTGAACCTTTCGTTATGTCACTGACAAAACGAGAGGAATTCCTTTTATGTTTAGTAACAGCCTGCTGTGGCAGACTCGCCAAGTTGTGTGAACTGGCATCCTTGGAATTTGATCCTTTTCGATGTCCCAACTTCAGATAACTCCTGCATAAACCATCTAGCAGCTTCACCATAGAAAATTGAGGCCCAGCAGTCTTGCAAGACATTAGGTATTTTTCCTCCATGAACTTCATGACAGCATCCAAATTAGGAGTACAGAAATTTGTTTGTCCCAAGGTAGAGTCGCAATTTAAGGACAATTTAACTTCTCCCAGGGGTGAAGAAGCAACAGTAATATTACTCCTACCAGTTGGGGTATTATTATTGCATGATGGTGAAGCATCTTTACTTTGAATGATCTGATTCAGAGTTGCCAGAGATTTGACACCACGATTGACTCCATTTGAAGGCTCAGATAATCCTACAGAAGATCAACAAGACATTAACCACAGCAATTTTTATCAAAAAGTAATAATCCAAGTTGAAAATGTGTAACACTAACAACCATGCTATTTTTTAACTGTACCATGTGAATTCGGCACTAGGAATCAATCAATGTTGTTGACCCTATCAAAAACTAAAATTTCAATAAAAGTGTATACAGCAAAGTCCAATCTAATAGTTTTAGTTGAAGTTTTCTTGAACATTTCTACATCAGTTTGAATTAGACTCTCTTTAATTTGATCTACTTTCTTGATGGAGTCTCCTTAATCCTTAATGTCACATTGATCTAAACACTTAGCTGGCTTTTACGATCCTTTTGTGATCTTCTCCTCTCAGGTGCTGCTGTGACTTCCTCCCAAAGCCTACTCTGTATATTTATTTATTTATTTTGGACAAATTATACTTAATTTCCTAAAGTTTGATAGGGGAGAGGGTGGTGTAATGATTTTACAAGCTCATGGAGGTTAATAAAACGATTTCATAATCTCAGGGACCACAAACAATGTGAATTTCACCAAACCTCAAGAGAGGTCAATGCAATTTCCCCTTTTTTTTTCTTGGTACTCATCTACCTTTACCTATGACGTAGCTTGATCCCTATAGTCAAGCCCACTTAGTGGGGCAAGACTCCGTTGTTGTTATTGAACCTAGCTTTACATTCTCAGCTAAGTTACATTTATTATTTTGCTCTTTACTCACCAACACAGAGCACAGCTTGTCTTTTAAATGCACGGTCGGCCCTTTGCATTACAAATTTTGCCACTCTTTGTCTAGATGCTTAAATTAATGGAACTGCACGCGAGGCACAGCGTAGTTGGCAAATGCAAAGCCTAAGTTGATGGTGCATCCCCGGGTTCGAGCCTGACAGCAGAGCTGGAGGTTGCGAACCCCAACGCCCCCCCCCCCCCCCCCACAACAACAAAAAAAAACCCCCTCCCCCGACCCAAAAAAAATTAATGGAACAGAACATAACAGGTTGATGTGCGACCCACAAAGGATATGACACAATCAGAAAAAAAAAAGTTGCTTTTTCTCTTTCTTGGTGAATTAATACGACACCAAAATAGAATATTAATATTTTGTTTTGAAGTTAACCTGTAAAAGAATGGAACGGACTATTTACCATCATAATTTGTTGAAACAGGACGCATTTGCAACTTAGGTTTCTTGATTCTTGGTTTCAGAGGCTCCTGCTCAGACTCATCACAATTCCCAGCAGATGATGCTTTCTCAGGATACGTTTTTCTATCTTTAACCACCTTGCGAGGTAACTTTTGGTTTGAATTGTCCATTGTAAACAAATCCCGTTCGTCTTCATCTATCACGCGCAGTTTCTGTCTTGGTGTTTCTCCAGCATGACAATTGAAAGGAGCTTTTTCCTTACCTCTTCTTCCCTATTTGAAGCATTGCAAGGTACATTAAACTATAAATGTATGAATGAATGATAACTTTATTAAAAAGAGAGAGAGAAGAGGAGGGGGGGGGGGAAGGGGAGAGAAAGAAGAAAGATATTTTATGTAGATTCCAATTATGCACTCACAAGTGTTGAAAATTTAATGGTCTTCACTCCAACTACTGTTCTACCTTTTCAAAAGTTACACTCCAGTATTGAAAGTAAACATGTGATATAAGTATTTGTTACATCCAAACCGCATAAACTCTATATTAGATGCACCGCTCAAGATGTCCGAGATTACATACAATGCGATAACTTAAAGATGCACGATTGTGAGGTAGCACGATACTCCCTTACAAAAATATAGCAAATATAGTACCGAAGTAGAGTTTCAAAATTGCTAACACTCATTGACTTGAAATTCTCATCATACCTGACAAGGCCAAAATGAAGTAATAGGTCAAAATACCGATATAAGGACAAGTCCAAAATGAAGTAATAGTTACACAACAGAATATAAACATAAGGACAGCTCAAAATATGTTTCGTCAATTTTTTCGAGAAATAGTTTTGATTAAGGTATGTGTTAAGGGTTAAAAAAGAAAAAGTATGATATGAAATTAAATTTTTAAAAAAGCTTAACACAATAACACAGCAAAAAAAAGTTAAATGTTTAAATGTTGGAGCAACCTTATCTTCCTTAAACTCAAAGTATGCATCTACAAGTGTCCGGTAATTGTCCTCTTCAATAAGTTCCCAGTTTTTATCATAGACTCTTAACAACTCTGCTAACACTGGCTTCACCTCTTCAGCTGAAATTCCTAAGGCCTTCATAGCATTAAAGGCCTTCGTAACTCTTGGATTTGGAACCATGATAGCTCCAAAAGGATAATAGTAACCAGGATCAACAGTATCACAAGAATCACGTCTATAAAAGACTTGAAGCTCCTCCAAATACTCTGTTACCGAAGCTCCCTATCACCTTCAACTTTATATGCCCAAAAGTGAATCCTTTTCCTAAATAGGATCAGAGCATTGAAAAGAAAGTTAGAAGGTAGAAGAAGGCATGAAATTTTTTAAGCGTGAAGCCTTTTGCTAGAGCACAAAGAGAAGTTCCAAAATAGCATTTCTTTTTAAACGTTTTTTTTCACTCAATCAACAAGTTATATATGAATGAACGTGACTTGTAGAGTAGTTGGTCAAATATTTATGATGGCAGTCAGTACAAGATTGAATAACGGAATGAAAAGTTTTTCCTATCCATATATCAAAATTGAAAAGAAAGATTTAGACACTCATATTAATATCTACTACTTAATTTTAATACACACCCACAACTTCCTTTTTCACCATTACCTAACTATGTATTACTAAATTACGAATTATTCAAGTACTTAACTGAATTAATGGTAAGAGAGGAGAAAGAGAGTGAAATGGAACAAAAACAGTTTCTTATTTTATTATTGAATGCTATGTTTAGATGTTGTTCCATTGACCGAACATGTTGGAATTGATAGCGAAGATTTGAATAAATTTTGGTTGCTAAGCTATCCACTGTTGTCAGCAGTGATAACTGGCTTCTTTAAGATGTGAAATGTCCATAAAAGAGTAAATCTTTAATCATTAGACTCATTGCATACATATTGAATCAAACAATTGACTAGATACTAACTACCAATTATGCTAGACATACTAATTTGAAGAGTACTTATAAATTTAGAAGTAAACATGCATTACAAAATATTTGCATGATATCAATTTAATCCTTAAAATGTTTTTGATATCAAATAGGAGCATGAAAATTAAAATGTGATATCACTTTAATTTTTCTGAAAATTATTTGACATAAAATAGGACACTAAATCCATACTTTATCAAAAAGAAAGAGTAGAGCCCTGCAAAATAACTTACTACTTTACCAAAAAAATAATCAAATAATCTTTAGTCTTCCACTTGCCTTTATCAATTAAATTTTATGAAGATAAGTATAATTGAATAATATAGGATGAATTTCAAGAAAGGTTATAAGAAAAATTTACACTGACCTTTCTTGAGATTTGATGTAAATAAATTTATCACTCCTATATTTTACAAAATTACAATGACCTCCCCGACATATGTTAATTTATTAATTTAAGTAATAAAAAAAGAATATGTGATATTTATATAATTATCTGTGACAAAATTATAATATTTTGAAATATTATATATTGACTAAAAATCCTCATTACATCATAAATTATAATTACAAGTTTCATCTTCGTGTAACAAAAAACAGTTTTAATTATTCTGTCTATTCATATAGTTTCACTCAATTTTTAATTAAGTACATATATTTAGTTATAAAAAATAAAATATTTCAACTTCATCTCCCTCTTCACCCTCTTATGAAAACATAATATTTCATGAATATTTCATTTTTTATAACGATATAGACCTAATTAAAAATTAAGTAAATCTATAGAGACCTGCTAAATAATTAAATCTAAAATAAAAATAGTGACAAAAGCCCACAAAGGCAAACTTTTTAAATAAACTAATTTATTCAATGTAAAATTTGATAGACTAATTTGAGAGTTGCCAAAGTTATCCAATTCAATCAATCTGTTAAATATTTCTAAAATACTATAACTTTATCATTAGTAATTATATATATATATATATATGTTACATTTCATTTGTTTGGTCACGTCAATTAACAAATCAAGATTTATAGAGGAAGTTAGCTCAATTTTATCTTTGAATTTAAAAAAATATCAATGTAGTCACTAAAATTACAAAAAAATTATTCACATTAGTTATTTGGGTGATTTAAATTAATCTCTACAGACATTCTATGTACTAATTTGAGCCGCTTTTTATAATTTCAATAATCAAATTCACACTTTATGAATTTCAAAAACTAAAATAAAACATATGTATAATTTTACGCACCAAATAAACCTTTACTCTTATCTTTAATAGAGAACAAGCTGTGTTAACTTCTTCAAACACACAAATAATTTTAGCCACGGCTACGAACCAATCTCATTGTTCAACATCAACAAGAACAAATTTAATAAAACTAATATATAAAAATGATGGAATAAAGAGGTTACGTGCAGAGCGAATCCAGGGAGAGGAGACAGGTAGTAACGAGTGACGAGTCCTTTGGTGACGGAGAAACATTCATTCCCCTGAAAGCTTCAAACGAAAGCCGTGCGGAGCGAAATGCGATCCACAGGTGGTTAAATCCCTTCGAATGAGCTCTGCGAAAAGTTAACAATAAATTTCTACACAGCGAAAAACAAATAAACACTATCGGAATAGAGTTTATGCAAGGAAGAGCTAGCAGAAAATCACAGCTTCACATCACTTACCTGTGTGTTTTCCCTTGCTTACTCAGCAGCGAAGCAAAGAGACTACTCCGCCTCCGTGTGGGTGGAAGGAAAATCTCTCGAGAAATGTGTGACGGCACAACGGGGGAAGTGAGGGTATTTATACAGAAATCAGACGTGGGGCAGCGGAATCGGCGGATTGTTTGTTAGAGATGTCTATCAAGTACGGTGGGGTATACAGAAATATCATGTACCAGAGGAGGCGTATTATTTTTGACCCGTTGATGATTATAGCAAGTTTCCGTTCCGATTCCACTTCTTGTATTGACTAACGCAGACCCATCCCTGTTCTCAGTACCTTCAATGCATTCGATAAAATGATCTTTTTTTTTTTTTAATGTGTAATATTGATATTGAATTGATATAGTTACCTCTTACGAAAGTTTTTTTTTTTTTTTTGGGGGAATAAAGGATATTCAAAACATAAATAATAAATAAATAAATTCATAAATAAAAGTAAATTCAACGGATAAAGAGACAAATTGCTGCATTTTGAATGTGAAACGCTTTTAAGTACGAGAATACACGATTCCAAAGTAATACCATGAATGGAACGTTTCCTTTTTCACACATTACCGAGAAAATCAATGGAGGGCGCAGCCATTTTTTTTTTTTTTTTTTTTGGTTTTCCTGGCTGAGAGTTGCAGTGAGGTACCTAGACACGAACGCTTTCAACATTGTTATTTTTATATACATAGATCTCGGGATCATATCTAAAATATAATAGTTAAGAAACTCGAGCCTATTCCACTCGAACCAACACTTCATTTATGGGTTTTAAGGACACATTTGTTTTCAAGTTTGAAATTATATATCCAGAAATCATATTATCAAACATATTATACCAAAATCTGTCATCATCTCTATGTTTAACATTAAAATTTTCTTAGGGTCTGTTTGGTTTGAGTTTTCAGTTTTCTAGAATTTGTGAAGGAAAAATTGAAAATGCTGAAAACTACAAATTCCAGTTTTCATTTTCAAAATTTTCAATTTTTTCTTCACAAGTTCTAGAAAACTGAAAATTTAAACTAAACAGACCCTTAGAATGTTATTTAAGATTCTTAGGAATAAATTAAAAATTGGCTTGTTAACCAAAAAAGAAAGTTACAAATTGATTTGTTTTATGATACATACTCTTGAGAATAAGCCTTTATGCAAAGATTTTCCATTCTCTTATATCTCATTATACTATATATGTCACTCAAACACCATATATAAAATAATTTATAGACTTCTAGAGAATGGAGTTTATTTTTTATTTCCCAAAGATATATTCCTATATATCATAATTCCCAATATACTCCAAATATATTTATTGACATGGAAAGAAATTAAATAATTGAGGGATAATATTACATTTTTATTTAACAATTACCATTTTCGCGGCATGTAAATCTCTTAGTGTGTGTTTGGATGGAGTATTTCTAAAATACAAAGAAATTTAAAATGCTAGGAAATCAAAATGTTTCAATTAAATTCCCTTCAATTTTTAAATTTTTTGTTTGGATAGATAACTACATTTTCCTCATTTGTAAAATATTTCATTTGGGTGAGGTAATTATGTTACCTTGATATTAAAATATTTTATTTGAAAAACATAAGTTAATTCTTATTAATAGTTAAAATTCAATATATCTAAAATCAATTATAATAGATTCATATTTCATAAATTATCTTAAATTTCATTCATAAAATATTTTAAATTTTACTCATAAAATTTAATTATTATATAAATAAATAAATAATATGTAAATATAATATCATCTAATATAAATTGAATAGTAAAAAATTTAAAATGCAACAAAATGATTTGAAAATAACATTAAACAAAAATATTATAAATATATAAAAATTGTAATGGAACATAATAAAAGTGCGACTTACCAAAATGAGAAAAGAGTATACTTGTGCCTATAGAGATTTCCAAAATTTCCTCTCTATAGATGGAAATCAAAATCCTCTATTTTAGGTAGATAAAATCCTTTTTTAAAATCTTTTTGATTCTGTAATTCCTTCTAAGTTAATATCCAAACCGGATATTTTATCATGACAAATTTTAAATTCTTCCAAAAATTACATTATCTCCTATAATTGCTCCATCCAAACACGCACTTAGTCCCACCATTTGTCTTCGAAATAAAATATCATAAAATCATATATATATATATATATATATATATATATATATATATTGGGAATAATAGATATTTGAAAATAATTTTATAAAACTTATAACAAATATGATAATACATTATTCTCAAGTATTTATTTTCGAGAATGAGTTGATAAGCCTTAAAACAAACACACTCTAAGAATTTAATTTTTATGCACAAACCATTTAAAACTTCTTTATAATGTCATTCAATTATCACCACCACCTTAACTAGCAAAAATGGTTAAAGTTCACAACCACTACATAGAAAGTTATGCAAATGAGAGAATTTAATTAAATGACATCATTTAAAAGTCATACACTATTAGTACATCAAAATTAAACTATATATATATATAGGATTTTTGGAATGTATATATACTTTGAAAATCACGCATATTTTTACCAAAACAAAAATCACGCATATTAAATTTTTTGTTATTAGATAATAGGTATAAATGTTCATTTTGATCCCTGAATTTAAATATGTACTTTACTTTAGCCTCTAAAATTCAAAAAGTGTTAATTTAGTCCCTGAAATTGCTAAAAATGATTCAAATTAGTCCATATGATGATGTTCACATGGATCAACTTGAATCACTAAAGGGACCAATTTGAATGACTTTTTTGTGATTTGAGTGACTAAATTGACACTTTATGAATTTCAAATAAAGTGAAGTGAAGGACGCATATAATTTCAGAAACTAAAATGAATTTTTACTCTAAATAATAGTGTAAAAATTGAATTAATTTTATTTGAAGATACCATAATTAGCCATTGTTACTCAAATCCCTATGGCCTACCCCTCCAATCACATTTGGAATTGTACAAATGCAACCTTAATACAATAGTATTAGAGGTGGCAAAATGAGTTAAACCTACCAACCTATAATTTTTTTAGGGGATAAATTGGCATTTTCAACTCAAATTTGTAAGACTTATAATGCTTAATTAATTTGAGGGAAGTAAGGAATGAGGGTCGATTGATTGGCCTTTGAATTTAGGTGAGGGCCAAAGGATTAAGAGATTAAGGGTTAATTGGTCATTTAGATCCATGGTTTAGTCTTTATAAAATTGCCAATGGCAATGTCAACCTCTATTTTGATAGCAATCAGCCTTTGCAGTCAAGATTTCCCACAATATCTTATATATGTTTCTCAAACACCATATATAAAATAATTTATGGAGTTATGGAGAATCAGGTTTATTTTCTAGTCAGGTCAAGGATGAGAATATTGAGGGAAGAAAAGTGGTAGGTGTGGGGCATTTTGAATCAACCATTCCATTTTCCTACATGCCTTTTCATATTATCAATGAGTCAAAGCCATATCCTTAGCAAAATGCTTTGGAAAGCCGCACAACAACGTTCTCAAATACAATCCGTTGAGTTTTAGTTGATTTGAGTATTATGACTTTTGTTTCATATCATATAGGAAAGAAAGTTATGATACATTAGATGAAGTATGGTGTATCACACACTAGGTATTTAGTTACATTTATAAGGTGTGGCTAAATATATTGAAAAGTGTAGCAATGATTTAGCCACACATTTTAATAAATGTGGCTAAAATTACATGTATTTTGCCACACTTTTTAACATTATGCTGCATTCTATAAATGTGGCTAAATGATTAATAAGTGGCACACTATACTTTACTTGACGTGCCATACACGAAAACCTCATATAGGAATTCCCTTAGGCTACACTTTGTCAAAATCCATTTCCTCTCTCTCTTCCAAGTATTGTATTCACAATTGTTCCATTAGCTAATACTGGCTTCAGGTTTTTTTGGCTTTTTAAAATGGATCTTTCATTTGTAGGCCACCCACAACGCACTACATACATGCAAAACTCATTTGCTTGCAATTTCAAAATCTATTCCTTTAGGGTATGTTTGTGAGTTTGGATTTTGGAGGAAAAAGAAGGGAAGGGGAAGACTTGTAATATAATTTTACACTACAAGTCCTCCCTTCCCCTCTCTTCCCCTCCAAAATCCAAACTCACAAACATACCCTTAGGAGCAGCCACGTGGGAAGCACCAACACACAGCCTATTGACATGTTGTCTGAGACAATGTAGTTTGTTTGTATGTTTGTTCCGTCACTCTATTTTGGTAAGCGTGTTCTAACCATAGTTTTAAAACTCGGACCGGACCGGCTCGTTGGACCGGCAAATCGGTGAACCGGGCAGGTAGTCGGTCCAAGTAGCATATCAGATCGGACTTGCAAGAGAACCGGCACAAACCGGTCTAACTCGGCGGTTTTGTAGAAAATCTGGTGACTTGCCGGTTCATACGGTTCAACAAAAAAAATAAAAAAAACACACAGCCATGTGAGCCACCAGCTACCATCCTCACAGATCCACTTCAGTTGTCTTTTGTCACTTCTGCTGTCTTTAGATCTGGTTTGGTGGTCAAGATGTGGAGGGTGAGAGAGAAATCAAGAACCCAAAAAGTGAGAGAGGGAGAGATAGCAAGAGCTGGATTTGACAAAAATGAAAAAATGGAAGATGAAATCAGTTGATGAAGACTAGAAGAATAAACTAGAAAGAGTCAGAGACGGTGAGAGGAAAATGGACGATGCGGTGCTGATGCTTTATGAGAGAGAGAAAAAATGAATTAGGTTTTGGAGTGATTGGCTCTGTTTACATATTGATGGTTTGGGTCAAAAGCTTGGCTTTGAAAAATCTAAGCCCAATGAAAAAAGCAAGCAACAAGAAGCAACAGGCCACAGCCCACAACATTCATTTAATTTTTGTTTTATATTCTTTTGAATTTAAACAAACTAATAAGAAATAATGGGCATGTCTCCATTTAATTTCAGATGTATATATTTTTTAACTAAAAATATTTAATAATTTAAAATTATTAATCATATACATAAATAAATTTTCAATTAGTTAATAATTTGTTATTGTATTGTATTTATTTGAATTTAAATGTATTTTTATATATTTATTTAAATATGTCTGGTTCAACCACTGACCCACCGGTTGAACTAGTGACCCACTGACCCGATACTTGAACCGTGTCGATCACCGAGCCGAGTTTTAAAACTATGGTTCTAACTTCACCCCACAAAAAAAAAAAAGAAAAAAGTATAAATCTAATAAAGAATCAGCAATTAAAAAAGCCGTATTAAAATTTCTTACGTCTTAATTGGAATTAATAATGCTAACGGATTATCATACTTAACTATATATACCCTACAAAATGTTAGCATATATCAATATCAATCAATATATTTATATAGAACATAATTTATCCAAATAAGGAAATCCAATGTGGCAATCTCTCATTTATTCATCCTTAATTTAATTTGATTATTAAAATGAAGTGCATTATTTAATTAATATATAGTTAATTAAAAATCAATCATACAGATTATCCAAATTGACGTCATTCGTAAAATAATTGTTATCTAAAATTAATGTAGGATTCACATATATCAATATATGATCCACAGATATATTTAATATTTTTTCCTACTAACATTGATTCTATAATATTATGCTTTAGTCATATCATTCTTATAAATTTGATATAATTTCCAATTTTTATGAACCAAAATTAGATAACTAATATCAATTTTTCAGGACAACTAATATCAATTGTTCTATCATTCTTATTCACAATTAATTTTTCAATCTTATTTAATGCTAACTTTTGATATTATGGTTGCTTGATATGTCATATTACTATGATATCAAATTTCAATTTATATCCTAAAAATTAAGATTGTCATTATTGTTATGTTCCAATTTCCATTCTTTTAATAGTTGAAATATGATTTGAATCTCAATTATTTATATTTATGAGGAAAATGCTACGTGACAATTTCTCCTTAGCTAATTTTTCTGTCGAAAATTCTAATTACTTTCATTTGACATTTTATTTTATTTTTTAATTCTTGATTATTATTTTAAAGAAAAGTAATATATGATTCAAATCTCAATTAATATATGATTTTATTCTTATTTTATATATGATTGAAAGTAAAATCCTTGCAATATAAATTGATTCAATTTACAAGATAAGAATAAATAGATATATTTTGATTGCTTCTATTCTTAATTTTAATTGTACTTACTATTTCCATTTTTATTATTTCCATTTTTACGATATATTAATATCACATTTCAAATTTTAATTTTGATTTCAATATTTAAACTTAATACATATAAAAGCTAAAACATAAATGTAATATAAAATTAATCTCACCACATTTTTGTATTATTTATTTTAAGCAAAATTAAAATATGATTCAAATCTCAATTTATGTATGATCTTAATCTATCATTGGTTTAAAAAACATCTTTCTATTCTTTTTCCTTTTAATTCTTAAATGCTTATCTATCTGTATTATTAATTTTTAATAATCATCATACTAATTAATATTATCACCTTTTTCAATCGTCCTTTAATTCTAATTGATTTGATGCACTTAATTTTTTTGATAGATTTGATATGCTTAATTTTAGCATATATATATATTTGATAATTGCATATAAATGGTAGCATAGGTAACATTCCTTCTGCACATCCTATCTGCACATGCATATTTGTATTATTTTCTTTGTTTTTTTTGTCTTTTCTTTATGGTTTTTCCTATTGACTTAATGTTTAGATTTATTTTTATTTCTTCCATGTTTAGGTAATGTGTACCAAGTTGTTTGGAGTCATTTGGTGAAAACATTGTGATATATTAATCAATCATCCATTTTAATTTTTAATTTTTATTTTTTATATAGTTCTTTATATATATATATATATATATATATATAATATTCAATTCAATAGAATCAAATTTAAAATGATATGTCAGTATACTTTTCTTTGGTTCAACTTTGTCTCTTTTCTTTTGCAATAATATTAAGGCTCTCCAATTGTATTGTTGGTTATTTTCTTCAAAATATTTTTCTTTTATTTGATTTGAATCTTACTGTTCTTCATTCATCAAGTTTTTATTTTATTTTTTTAATATTTTAATTTATATAGCTCTCATAGCTTCAAATGATTTTGATTTTTGGATTAGTTGTTTCTTTCAATATATTTTTTTTCTGAATTTATTAATTTTTACTTTTGATGTATTATTTCTTAATATTTAATACTACATTGATTTGAGTTTTAAATTAATCAATAATAGTATGTTGTTTTTTTAAATAAGTTTTAAAATTACATCATTGAAATTTAATATTATTTAAAATTATATCATATTTCCATTTTTAAACATTTCCTTAATATTCTATTTGTCTTTTAATATTACTACACTAATTATTTTAAATGATTCTTAATCTGCAATATTATACTCTTTTTTTTTTACAAAATTAGAATATCATATCTACATTTCAAATAAAAAATTCAAAATATTTCTTTATTATCTTATATGTTAGGTTGATTTAATAATGAAATTAGTTGTTAATATTACTTTAATTCTAAATAATTTTTATTTTTATTTGATTTTAAAAGGATCAAATCAATTAAACAATTATCTATTTTTAATTATGATTTCAACTATTTTAATTAAATCTTCACTTATTCTTTTAATTGTCATATCAATCAGTAATTTATAAATTTATAAATATTCACATTAAATATTAATTTTTTTCATTTTATTCAAATAATTCTTAATTATTAAATCATATCTGTCTTTTACAATATTAGAAAATCATATCTCCATTAATTATATTTTTTCATATTAATTTAATTCTTAAATATTTCTCTTTCTCTTGATTTTCAATAAATGATTTCTAATAATTAATATGTAAACTAAAGATATTTTATATGCATCTCATATCTTAAATCTTAATCTCGATATCAATTTCAATCTTCAAATCTAATATGTAATTTAATTTTTAAACAAAAAATTATTGATATTTGCATACATGTCAATTTGTTATTATCATGTTATTTGATACCGATGTTTTGATATTATTATTAATTAATATCATTTTAATCTAATATTAATTCTAATATCATGTCTGAGAAATTTAATTACAAATGAGAATTCTTTTCAATCAATTACAAATGATAAATGGTTGCAGAATAAAACATTTTTATCATAAACACAAAAATAATTCATTTGCTTAGTATACAAAACATATCTATTATTTATAATAAACAAAAAAATTATAATAATAATCTTAGCATCAATTAAAATTAAATATACATTCAATTTCACTGATTTTGTCATTTTTTAATAACAAAAATATAATGACATTTTTTTCCTAATTCAAACAATCCACAACACAAGTAGTGATGAATATATCTTTCATGGGTAATGAAAACGTATGAATTGCACACGTAACAATTAGTGTTACCATATATATACTAAATTCATATATTACACGATTGCTAATAAAAATATATATTACATGAGTAATAATTTAGTTATAACCTGATTAATATCGATTTATGCTAAATTAAAATTAGTCGTAAGTTGAAAAAAAAATAGATACACCCACATATTAATATATAAACGTAAATTTTTTTAATTATTTATCTTAAAAAAATATATTTATCTTAGAAAAATGGCCATAATAAATTATTTTCATTATAAATTATACAAAATTAATATATTATAATTTAATTTAATTTTATAATATATCTTTTATCAAATTTTTTAAAAATTTATAAATGTAAAATCGCGTGTATCACATGGGTAAAACACTAGTATCGTATCAAATAGCAAGAGGGTTCTTACATGGGACATCTTTATGGTGACAAACATCTATGCCAATGAAAAATAATTCAGCTGGGGGAGATGATTTGTTTTTCGAAGTCTTTAAAGTTATGAATGTTATCAAAGAAAAGTTCAGAGTTTAAAATGTTGAATTTTGTTTTGAAACATAATTGAAGTTAAGCATGACTTTGTGGATTATTAACGATAACATTAGCTAATTAAAAGTTGTAACTGCCTTACCTCAATAAGGCATCACAATCCACACCCGGAAAACACGAAAACGACAAAACAGAAGACATGACATTATCAGGGTCCTCATGTCTTAATGTTCATCACATTGTAATGCAAATTTCCATTTAACCACGGATACCCACAACATCGACAATTTAATTTCAGAGTCAAGTAAAACAGCACTACAATGATATATACCTTGATCTTAAATTGGAACAAATTTTTCTCCCAATTAAAAATTTATAATATTTGTTAATTTTTTTTTAAAAAAAAACCGGAGGAATGACTCCATGATTAATTTGGTGGTGCATGACCATGACCATGCACATATGATTCGGAGTGGACAAAAATTAAAAGAGAGTTTCAAATGTAATTGGTGACACGTTAGACTCGTAACCACTATCCCCTCCCCATAAACATTTCGGGGTTGTCTTTGGCTTTTTAGGACATTCCTCACGGATTAAACTAAAACTCCAATTTTAATTCCAACGAGTGAAATTCGGAGTTCAAACTCTACTAAAACAAATCCAGCCTGATTCAACGAGCCAGATGGAATAGAACCGAACCGGGTCAATCTCAACAAACGCGTATCTTAACTGGAAGGCAATCGCGAACGGCTTGTCACCCTTTTTATTTTTGGGTGAAGGGATGGAAAGAGAGAAAAAGACCCTTTTCATTAGGCGCTTACGGCGGGGGAGTGGTTCTGACCACCACTCCACGATCGCATACACGGCCAGCACCACCACCTCCCCCGTCACGCGCCTCCACCAACATTCATCCTATTAATTACCTAAAAATTGAAAAAAGAAAAAAAAAAAAAGAAAAGAAAATTAAGAAATGTCGCTGGTTGCATCCCCTTTTCAACTCCTAGAAATCAACATAATATCTGCACAAGATCTCGCACCAATTTCAAAATCAATTAGGGCCTACGCGGTGGCGTGGCTTCACCCGGAGCGGAAATTAGCCACGCAGATTGACCATATTGGCCACACCAACCCAATGTGGAACGAGAAGTTCGTGTTCAGAGTTGACGAGGAGTTCCTCAATTCAGACAGCTCCGTCATCATGATCGAGATCTACACCTCCGCCTGGCTCCGCGACGTCCTTCTCGGCACCGTCGGCGTCCTCGTCAGCAACCTCCTCCCGGCGTCTGCGCGCTCCGGGAACCGAAAACCGAAGCTCCGATTCGTCGCGCTCCAGATCCGAAGGCCCTCATCAGGTCGCCCTCAAGGGATCCTCAACATTGGCGTAACGCTATTGGACAGCACGATGCGGAGCATGCCGATCTATTCGGAGCTAAGCACCTCCGCCGTTGGATATTGGGATCTGATGGACCCTAACAACAAGAGGAAGCATCAAAACGACGACGTTGAGAGCACCACCATGGATTCGAAGCTCTTGACGTTGCAAAGATGCCAGAGCGAGAAGAACGATTCGACAATCAATGATTATACCTACACCGGAAAACAGGAAAACGGTTACGCCATCGAAGGAAGTGAATCTGAGGTCGGGGTTCCGCGAAAAGGCGGTGTAGTTGTGAATGCAAATGGCTCGTTGTGTTCGGACGTAGGTCCTTCACCGTCGTTGGTGGCGGCGGCGATAGCAAAGGGATTGTATCCGATGCCGGCGGCACCGCGTACGGCGGAGAGCTCGGCGATCGACGAGTGGTCGGAGCATAATAGCATGGAAGGGATTAAGACAAAGATAGAGAGGTGGAGGACGGAGCTTACACCGGCGTATGATAGGGATGAGCATGAGCTTGAGATGAAGAAGTTCCACAAGACGCCGAAGCGCCTGGGTAAAACGCCGAGTCGCCCCACCAGCAACCGGCGCAACGGGTTGTTTTCGTGTTTTGGGACGGTGTTTGGGTGTGAGATTTCGATTACTTGCGGTGGGGGCAACCGGAAGAAGAGGCGTCATGGGAGTGGGAAGGCTCATTTAACGAGTGCATCTGAGCTTACTTACGGTGAATCATCGGTTTGAGAAAGAGACTGATTAATTAAGGAACAGAAGATTAAGCAGGAACTTAATTAATTAGTAGCTACTTTGCAAGTTAGCATGCCCATGCTCTGGCCCCCACGCCTGTTGTGAAGTGATGGGGTCGTGGGACTGAAGGTGCTGTAAACTGGGATTTGGAAATCAAACCTCGCAATCTAATTTGTTGTAACGGAAAAAAAAAAAAGTTTGGTTGGTTGTAGATGCAGCAGAAGAAGGAGTAGCTCCGTTAGAGAATATCTTCGACGCTTTGTCATTTTTTTTAATATTCTTTTTCTTAACCTTTTATCTTTAACAAAGTGTATATTGATATTAAAGTGACAGGGTTAATTATTGTGCTAGGTTTTTTACTCTACATAAATGTAAACTTTTAATTATTTATTGGAATGTTTTTTTTTTAAATTGTTTATGAAATCTTGTTCAATTTTTTTTGTCTGTTGTCGTTCTTGTTTCTTTTCTATAATCTATGTGGTAACGTATTAGGTTGCAATTTTATGCTTTGTTAGATAGATTGACAAGTCCGAACCGAGCCGTAACGCAATTGCAATGACATCTGTAAGCGTGTGGATAGACTACCTTGATTACCAACTAAAAAAAATACATAAAAGCATGGATGATTTTGACTGGAGCTTATTTTGTTTTTCCGGGCTATGACCTTGGCTGTTTTAGATTAACATTTCTTTAGGGTAAAATATATGTTATCTTTTTAAGCTTTAATTCATGTGAAATTTATACCTGATTTTTATAATGTGCATTATGACATCTTGAATTTTTAAATAATATAGAATACCTTGGTATAATTTTGACAAGTGGTGAATATGTGGTCTATATGCACTTAGCCCTTTTATATTTTTAATTTATGCAACTTGATACATTGTTTGTGAATTCTCACATGTACTTAACTTTCAATTTTTTTTTATTATGTGCAATCAACATGTTGCTTTGACTTAAAATTTTCTACTGTTTAAAAAGTCAAGGTCTTGTATATAATTTAAAAAGTTCAAGGTGTCACTATGCATGCACTTAACCTGATTTTTTCTTATTATTATATGCAAACGTCATGCTACTTTGATATAAAGTTTTACATATTTTGAAAAGCCAGAAATAAACTACACATGACTTAAATTTTGTGAGATTAAAATGTATTTAATTATATTCTTCATTGTTTTTCTAGGTCCTTGCCTTTCTCACAAATTAACCCTTAATTAACTATATATATAAATTAATGCCAGTATATGTAAATATTATGTAATTTATATGATTTTATTTTTGATACTTCAGAGGTACCAGTAATATTTTAAACCCAAGGGTTGTGATTTAATTATGAATATTTAAAATATTAATAAATTTAATTAGTGGGATACGTGATAAATTTTCAACCATAAATTATCTAAAACGTACCGGTATCCATAAACTTTATAAGATATCAGAGAAATTCCTAATTTATATACGTAAGAAGAGATATCATGGAGAAGTTTTTTAATATTCACTATTTATGATTTTTTTTTATCTATGTTGACCAATAATAATATGTTATTGATTTAAGAGAAATAATTATAGTGAGACTAAAATTAAAGAGTGATGTGTAGGTAAAGTTTTATTGCTATAAATTGTTACACAGTGATTATACATATTAAAAAAGTTATTATACATTATTTTTTCTAAAATATGTTGGACTCTCCAAACCAAGTTCCAAATGAGACTCGGGATAATTCAAATATTCCATTCAACAATCAAAACTTTTAGGAGTCAAATAGTAACAACATAAGAGTCCCTACCTGTGATGATAACAATAAAGATCAAAAAGAATATTTTTCTTATCATAGCTGGAAAAAATAGGCTATTTAAAGTTTTATAATTTTGCCCCTCCTTTTCCCTAGAGATACCAGTAACTCCATGATAGTTAAAGCACCGACCGTTGCAGCAATTTGATACATTTTTATCATTGAGGGTATGTTCATTGAACGACTCTTCATTTTCTTCTAAAATCTAAACTAACAAATATAGGTGAGTCATTGAGATTGGGTTATGTAAAGATAACTTTTGGTGTAGTTTTAAACTTAAATTCATAATTTGGTGGTTGACAATCGTTTTCTCATATAAATGTCAAATGGTAATAAAAACATGCGCATTTGGTTGTACGTGGAATGCAAATTGGTATTTTCAAACACTATTGGGGTTGCGGTGGCCGTGTCCTTTGATTTTTTCCATTTTTTTCTCCATGTGAAACAGAAGCACTCCGAAGGCATCACTCATTTTGGATAGTGACACTACATAATCATTAAAAGTTACTTTAAAGTTTATTTTAAAATTGTTATTTATCTAATTTGTGTGTCTGCAAACTATTTAAGAAAAGTATACAAATATCATTTATAATCCAAATTCATAGTGACCACCACAATGACACAATCAATTCAACTACCACGATGCACGGATAACTTTTTCCCCCTCTTGTCCTGTTGTCGGCTTCCACTTCATTCTCGTCTAAGTTTGCAGGACAATCTTACTCTCTCTGTTGTCTTTTCTCATTTGACTTACGTTCTCTTTCCATAAAATAAATTAATGTTTTTATTCTTAATATTTTTAATTAGAGATCAGTTTAAATTTAATAAAGCTTCCCACGTCAATTTAGTGCAAATGTTTTAATTTTTATATCAATATATAAAAAAATTATTATTATTCAATTCATTAACCGATCTTATCTAACTTAATAACTTATCTTACAGAGTCACATATAGCACATATAATTATAAATATTATGATATGTCACATATAACTAGGTATAATTAGTAGATAATATAATTTTTTGTTAGTCAACTCAATATACAATAGACAAACTAATTATATGATTTAAAACCAACCAATTTTACAAATGCTTAGACCAAATTATTTTTCGAAGCCAAAACAAAAAAAAACTCCGCTATTTGTCAAAATCCGAAAATATATTTAATTAAAAAATAAAATAATTTTATTCCATCATATTTTAGCTTGGGCATATGATAAAAGTAAATCGTATAGAGTTTTATTTTTCCTGGGATAACTTAGATTAAAGGAGTACCGTCTTCTTCTTCTTCCTCTTCTCTCCTGTGCTCTTGGGATGTTGGGTTGGGCTGGGTTTATTCCAACCTGATATTTTTTGTGGCCAGTCACTTGTCAACGCCGTTGTTGGAAGAGTGGAGGGGGGAAAGAGAGAGAGAAGATAGAGAGCATTTAGTGGGACTAGGCCTTTCTTTACTTGAAACAGAAATCATATCACCAAACAAATCAGAAAGCAGAAACTATCAACTAGCTACAAATCATTTGAAGGCAAGGAGAGCCAATCTCTCTCTCTCTCTCTCTGTGTATGTCGCTGCTTGTTGATTGAGAGTTTTGGAGAGAAGAGAAACGATTCACTCTATCATGTAGCTAGGAGTGAGTAGGACTATATATGTATGACACGAAGGCAGAGACTCTGAAGAATAACTCAGCAGCGAGCTACCTCTCTCTCTCTGGTCTCCCTCCGATCTCTCACTGCAGTGCTGATATATAACATAATATAAGAGATGTTTGGTTGTGAGTGTTTTTGCTGGAACAGTGCCCCCCCTGAATTCTACTCTTCTGATTTAGAGCACTTCTCTCTGCCTGCACCTCTTCCACAATGGCCACATGGTATGAATGCTTTCTGTGTGTTAGTCAATTGCTAATTAATATGTGCTCTTTGCTTTTCTCTAATTAGAATTCCCTTTTATGCAAATTATACGTTACATAAGATTCCATTTGATATATCTATCGGCATCCAACAGCTACTTTATTTGTTTTAGCCTTTATGATTAGTTTATATTTCTATTTTTTTCCCCTATTGTTTGCTGATCCAAACAAATGAAAAAACCAGTTGACTTTTATATCTCTTGATTGATCATCTTTGGTGATCTTTTTTGGTGTCATAACCGTATCGATGTATTCGATCAGGAGCCGGAGTTTTCGGTAGGTGAGAAATTTTGACTTATCTGCATAGATAATTAGACCAGAAATTCGGGCCTTTCTATCATCTCTGTGATCTTGTGTTAAGTTTTAATAAACAACCATTTATTTTATTTGCAGATAAATGCTAGTGAATTTATGCAGTTTCTGGCAATACATGATTAATTGCATTCTATTTAGTTTTTTATTCCACTGCAACGGACTCGGTGTAT
Organism: Dalbergia cultrata; assembly: GCA_031216105.1. Classification (NCBI taxonomy): domain Eukaryota; kingdom Viridiplantae; phylum Streptophyta; class Magnoliopsida; order Fabales; family Fabaceae; genus Dalbergia; species Dalbergia cultrata. Next base: position 42,676 of record JAVHNL010000503.1, read on the forward strand.
TCATTTCATAACTTAAGAATCCCTGACTGAGGGCGTGGTCATACACTGACACGGATTGGGGATATTCTAATTTGTACCTGTTCTATTCATAGTAAAATTGTTGAAATGATCTTGAAGGTTTTTCAGAAGTTAGCACAACTATTCAACTACTCTGTGGCAACATAAAACACAGCTCTAGTTTGTGTCATCATCAGTTATCTTCACTCCACATGTTGAATGTCTTGTCTATTATCACTGTGAGACTTCTTCTTATGTGCAGCATGTGCTTCATGATGCCTCCTATGGATGCTTGTTTGGGGTTGAGAAACATTGATTAATGCATCAAGTGACACATCTTTATTGCAAAATTTTACTATCTATTTGACTTTCTGTTGCTGTGCTATCAAATGTTTCATGTTTGTGGAGTTGTGGTAATTATATGGTGGTTTGTCTAATCTTGCGAATCCTCTGGTGTCAGGTGGTGGTTTTGCTAGTGGAAGAATAAGCCTTGGAAAATTAGAAGTTTTGAAAATAACCAAGTTTGAGAGAGTCTGGAGCTGCACAAATTTGGTATTTTACAGACCTTTGGAGATCCCAGATGGCTTTTTCTGCCTTGGTCACTACTGCCAGTCCAGTGACCAGCCATTGAGAGGATATGTTCTTGTTACCCGCGAAACTTCGTCTGTTGAACATGAAGATGATCATTCTTTTCGTGGCCCCAAGTTAGAATCTCCAGCTCTAAAAAGGCCAATTAACTACTATTTGATATGGAGTGCTGATTCACCACATGATGGATGTGGTTATTTCTGGTTGCCAAATCCTCCAGAGGGTTATAAAGCCATGGGCATTGTAGTTACTAGCAAACCAGATGAACCTGAAGTTGAACTAGTTAGATGCGTGCGGGCAGATTTGACAGAAGCTTGTGAGACCTGTGATTTGTTACTAACAATGGACTCAAAATTTTCAAATTCATTCCACGTTTGGAACACACGGCCTTGTAAAAGAGGGATGTTCAGTAGAGGTGTACCTGTTGGGACATTCTTCTGCAGCACCTATTTTGATTCTGGAAAAGTGCTTGATATTGCTTGCTTGAAAAATCATGATTCCGCCTTACAGGCGATGCCAAATGCAAGTCAGATTCATGCACTCATCAAGCATTATGGACCAACTATATACTTCCATCCTGATGAGATATACTTGCCATCATCTGTTCAATGGTTTTTCAAGAATGGAGCACTTCTGTATTCACAACGCAGTGAAAAGGGTAGGGCCATTGATTATCAGGGCTCAAACTTACCTATTGGAGGGACAAATGATGGTGCATTTTGGATAGGTTTGCCTACTGATAAAGATGCTAGAAACAATCTAAAGAAGGGAAACATTGAGAGTTCAGAACTCTATGTTCATGTAAAACCAGCGTTGGGAGGAACATTCACTGATATAGCCATGTGGGTCTTTTGTCCATTCAATGGACCCGCCACCCTTAAAGTGGGATTGGTGAACATTGAGTTGAAGAAGATAGGGGAACATGTAGGTGACTGGGAGCACTTTACCCTTCGTGTAAGCAACTTCAATGGAGAGCTATGGTCAGTTTTCTTCTCTCAGCATAGTGGAGGCCAATGGGTAGATGCATTCGATTTGGAGTTCATTGAGGGGAACAAGGCAATTGTATATTCATCGAAACATGGCCATGCAAGCTACCCTCATCCAGGTACATACCTTCAGGGGTCATCAAAACTTGGAATTGGAGTAAGGAACGATGCAGCTAGAAGCAAACTTATTGTGGATTCCAGCATCAAATATAAGATTGTTGCGGCCGAGTATCTTGGTGATGGAGCCGTTGAAGAACCGTGTTGGTTGCAGTACATGAGAGCGTGGGGTCCTAACATTGTGTATGACTCACGTTCTGAAATAGACAAGTTAATACATATGCTTCCAGTGTTTGTGAGATTTTCTGTGGAGAACTTAGTTGAATTGTTTCCAACAGAGCTTTATGGTGAGGAGGGGCCAATCGGTCCAAAGGGGAAGGCCAATTGGGTAGGGGATGAAATTTGCTAGTTCTGCTTCACTTGACATGTGTGATGTGTTACTTAATGCTACCAACCATACCTGGTGAGATCTTGACCTGGTTGCTGTTGCTTTTCACTCATTGAAGGGAAAGGAATCTGAAGTGATAAATTAAATGGCAACATTTATGGGATCTAGCCTGGTATATATCTTCCCTGGTCAATGTGAAAGAGGTGAACTGGACCAAGATATCATGAATCCATTGTCAAGGAGGTATACCTCAGTTGGTATTATGTCAACATTTTATTTTTAACGGTATGGCATTCTGAATTCTTATGGACAATTCCTTTTAGTTGCCCTGGGTCGGGAAGCGATACTTTATAGTATCAAAGGGGGCCGTTTCTTTGGTTAATCAATTTATAATTTATTCTTCAGTTTTACGATGAGTATTGCTATAGAACTCGACCTTAATAGCCCACTTGCAGTTTCGTTCTTTTCATCCCTGAACTTTATCGAACATTTTTAAGAATTGTTTTGAGCAGTGTATTATTTTTCCATTTTTTGTTCAATATTATTTTTCCTTTTGAAAAATAATAAGCATGTAATGTATAATTCTACACTGAAATGAGGGCACCGGTAACTAGGGATGTATTGAAAACGGGTTGGGCTAAAGGATTGTTCTTGGCTGCATATGAAGTACTTACGTGGCCCATTAAGATGAAGCCGTGTGGCTGCTGTTTACTGTCCCTGGTGGCTAAGGGGTTGCGTGTGAGTTTAGTACTGAAGTTTTAATGGTTTGTTGTATTTCAGTCAATAAATTTTGTTTTCTTTTAAATGAAAAGATTATAAATGGAATTTTATCTGCAAGAGTTAATAGAAAAGAAATTTCTCCAAAAATTGGACATACCCTGGTTGTGAACGTAATCCGTGGGCTCCAGTGCGAAGGTGAAGACCTTCCGTTGCACACGAAAGTAAGATTCAACTCTCCTCTCCTGAGGCTTGTAGTCCTTTTTTTCTGCAACTCGAAGTCAGTAATGACATTGTATTGTGTTTTTTTTTTTTTTTTTATTTATCGTTTGAGTTTAAAATTATGAACTGAATGTTGGAAAATTTGGTTGCCAAAGGAGAAGGGTCCGTGTTAATAGGGAGAACTCTATCCTTTTTGTTTATGGCTCTCTTGTTTCCCTTGTTTCTGGTCTTGGACAAGGCACTGGTGATGGTGGACTTGGAGGCGACGGCGTGGTGAAGAAGGTGGCGGCGGGAGTTTCTATCTAGGGGCAAATCAGATTCGTCATTGCTTGTTGGATCTGAGATCTAGTAAGCTATCACTGTTAGCGGAAGGAAAATACCATTTCTTCCTCCATTGCAAGAAGGAACCATCTTGGCCGTGTGTTAGTTGCAAATTCCAATTGGGCAAATGACTAATTTAGGCATTTGTGTTTTAAGCATAAATCACACTAATTTTTCGATTTTTGTGATGATGAGATAGGTAGGATTCAATGAATGCGGTCAACTTGTACACATGTCTGCACCAACTAGGACACGTCATTGCTGAACCATTCCTTTCAGATTGTCCGCTACACCCTAGATCACACTTAGATTGAATTGGATCAAACTCAGAACCTGATGTGAGGAAGACTGGTTAATGAATAAGTTGACCAAACTTTTTAAATAATCTATGAAGATTTTAACCCTATATATGATAAAAATAATTCCAAACAAGGCCAAGAGCTCTCTCTTTTTTTTTTCCTTAAAAGCTCTTCAAATAATTTGTTTCTCCTTAAAAAAAACTCTTAATTTTTTTTTAAAAAAAATAGAAAATAGTTAAAATACAACATTCATCATCAGTAATGGCCTTGGCCTTCCTCGAGGCAAATTGCATCACTATCTGTGCTGGCCTCAATCCACATTCATTATCATTTTGGCCTAGTTTGTTTTCTACATCAATAATGGGCCTTCCCCAGCCCAAACAATGTGGGAAAGAAAACCTTCTCTCGCACTTTCTCTCTCTCAGTTAGTTCTGATTCCCAAATTTCGACCCAATTCGACCAACAAAAAGAAAAAACCTTCGACCCAAAAAGAAAAAGTTCTGCTTCCCAAACCAGATAAAAACGGTGGTTTTTGGTCCTCCTTCCATTTAGTTCTGGTTATGAGCAATCCACTGAACCAAACAAAGCTACGGTGAGAGTGGAGAGCTTCACGCTGCGCACTGCAGCATCGCTTCACGCTGCGCACTGCAGCATCGCTTCATCGGCGGCACAACTTGTCTCTTCAACAACCCATCTGAGCTTCACCGAAATCTAAGGTATGACGTTTTTTAGCAGGGCCAATTCGCAATGCCACCTCCATTATTAGGTTTTTTTTGTTTCTTTGTTCCTTTTCTGATTTCGGTTTACTCATTTATTTATCTTAATGGAATGCTATCTTATCTTGAGTCCATTTATTTAAGATGCATGACTGATTTTAGCTTTTAGGTTACAAAGCGAGTTTCTGCTCAACACTCGTTTTTTTATTTCTTATCATTAGACTCGATGGATTGGGCTTTTGTGCATAAAACATGGGACAAGTGGGCATCTACCAACATTGGTCATTCTGGTGAGCAAGATTTAGCTTTGAACTCATGCACACATGCCTGCATCAGTGACTGATCAGTGTGTTAAGCTCTTAATATGATATATATTTTTTATTATTTACTTGTAGAATGGTGATATTTGATTGATCCTTGTGTCTTTTAGGCCATCCTTTAAAAGCTGCCTTGCTGATTAATTACGACCCAACTGGACCATCTCGCTTGTTATCTACGATGTAAGGAGGATTTAATGTTGTTTTTAACCCTTGTGGAATTCTTTTTGAATAGAGAATTAAGATGAATAAGCAATAGAACTGTTGCCTATTGTCTAAAGCATGTAATCTGTATGTTGGGAGTTTTTATCTTTCAATTTTGATGAACTTCTCTTCATATGGAGCTTCTTCTAGTTCTTTTATCCTTTTTCTTGTCTAAAGCTTACAGCCTTCAGGATAATACCAATTCATGATGATAATCTGTTTTCATTGATACTAGTGCAAATTTTGATCTTTGGGGTGTTGTATTAGGCTTTCTAATTGTGCTCTATGGCCACCCTCTTAACCACTTGTAACTTAAAAAATATGCAAACAAGGAGCACTGTTGTCGTTTGAATATGCTTAGCTGACTTCTTAGTCATGTTCCAAGAGCTATGTATCTTCTTGCTTGTCATTCCAGTTCAGCAGTTTATATCGCACTTCATTCCTTAGGATCTTATGCAATCTCTTGTTAGTATCACAGTATTGATTCAGCAATGCTGTTAGACAGAAGTTATTCTGGCTATTGTATCAGCAGCCAAATTGTTGTTTCATTGTTTTTGTTTTCTTAAATATTTAAACAAAAAAGATGACAACATCGTCCATAAGTTGTTCTATGATTTTTTTTTTCTTAAAAAAAGAAATCTTTTTCATTACTATCATCAGTTGAAGTAGTTTTAAGAACTTGTTCTTGAAAATTTTTTAGAAGTTACTACATAAAATGGCTTTTTTGAAGCACTTCTATTGCATTTTTCTTTATTGGGTTAATCAATTGGGCTTTTGGATACTGGCAGTGCTGAACAAGAAGGAATGAAAGCCAATCCCATTGAATTGAGTCACTTTGTAGACTTCATCAAACGCAACAAACTCCAGTCGGAGAGCTTCATTATTGGGTCCAATGAGTGTAAGCTTCAACTTAGCTGCAATTAATTTCCCTACTAATTGCTTGCTGGCTGGTAACTTTGGGAGTATGGGGATGTTGTGGTATTTCTGTTTTTTCAACGTCTTTTCGTATATCATGCTGTAAGGTCATTTTGAAATTGCTGAATATTGAAGAATATACTCTTTTTAAGGTTCTCCACTCCTACGGTACATCAATAGTTCCCTTCTTATACTTTAGTAATAGAAATTTGTATGGCAGACTTGGTCACGTCAATTCACGAGAATTGGTTTAGTGCAAGGTGCATAAACACATCAAGGCCTGCTGGTGAAGGTGCAATTGTTATTCAAACAGCAGCATATATCTTGGTTGCTTTGTAAGCACCTATAATTCTTTGTTCAGCTCTTTTATAATGTATTTTACCAATGCACTTTTACCTCTCTCTCTCTCTCTCTCTCTCTCCTGTACTTATATTTTAGTTGTACAGGTATGAGGGTTCCATTGGTCCGGCATCTCGTGCTATGGCAGCTGCTGATCAGTTAACTTGGCAATTGGGCCGGAAAAATCTTTAGAGTGGCCAACCTCTATATTTGTTTATATCTGTTAGGATCTCCCAAGAAGAAATAAGGGTCATGAGCATCTTCATGCGCCTTTGTTGGGTTGGCCTTGCTTAGGTGAGAAAATGTTAATTACACTATTAACTATCTATTTCATGTATAAATGTCAATAACAATTTTTGTTGGTAATTATTTGAATTATATATTAATATATATTTAAAAGTATGAAATTTTATATTATATAATTGCCTAGAGAGGTAGTTAATACTATTGTTATCACTATTGAATTGCATTAAGAAATAACTAATTATATGTTAAATAGGTTCCAATACTTTATTTTTTAATTAGGTTTCTATGCTTTAAAAATTACGGAGTTAGTGAATTGGTGAAAAGTTTCTATACGAAAAAAAGAATTGGTGAAAAGTTCAAAAATAGAAATTAATGAATCATTGAATCATATCCAAATCATGCATATATCATAAGATTCATACTGATCAACCATACATTGCTTGATATGTATTGCTAGCTTGTTAACTTGTATCGAATTGTGAATTGTAAGATTTTAACTATTACGCTATAAAAAGCATATACGCTTTCAAGTTAAATTTGTATTAAGCAATGTGTTTAGTTTAATTTTTGCCTAAAATAGTTTTTCCTAATTTTTTTTTCGTCTTACATGTTCTAGGTATACGCTAAAATTATGAGATGCACTTCATATTCTTTCTTTTATTTTCGTTTTCCGGAACATCACTGCTAAGACCCTTTGTACAGCTAACGGCCATCTGTGTATGGTGTAATGGAGTATTGACGACCAATTGATGGCAGGTATTCAATTGCAGTATTATGTAATTGACTCATTTAAAATTTTTGTAATATAAGAACCCATAGATACAGCAAGACTATTGGGAGTTGCAGATTGATTTAACCTTAAATATACCATCAGTGAACGTACGTTTCATTGGTGATAGACTGGGGACAGCACAGTTTGAACTTTCGGCGAGTGTAACAGCAAAAGTGAGATGGATTGAAAAAAAAAATTGCAGAAATGAAATAAGCATAGCATAACAAAAGGTGTAAAACTAAACGTCATCACAAAAAAGGCCTTAGAACTGAGCTGGGACATTTATTCAGAAGTTGGAGATCTTACATAGTTTTGCCAAGAAATTCTAAATGATAGTTTCATATTGTCCCTTTCTCTAAAAAGACAACAATTTAATAAACCCAAAAAAGGAAAACAGAGAGGAAAAAAGAGCCAAGCACCAGACTTGCCGGACAAACACACTGTCATTTCATTTTGCTCGCCTTGGCCATTTCAGCAGCCATGACCGTACACACCAAACATTCAGTGAAAGACAAGACAAGCAAGCATCTCCAATTGATATTGGTTCTCCGTTGAGAACCATTAAATGATTTCTCCGATGAAGAAGTCACAACCCAAGGGCGTCCTTTCCTGTCCACATTTATGATGTGAAATTGAGTTTTCTAATAACATTCCATGCACAGAGGAATCTATATCCGAAAGGGAAAAGACAAAAATGAAAAATTAAAAACAGAAAGAGAAAAGAAAAGAATGCTAGAGGAACAAAAAGGAGCGGAGGAGAGGAGAGGAAGAAAACACTGCAATAATGAGGTCTATTTATAGACAAGGAACTTATATCCTCCATGTATCCAAATAAATAAATAAATTAAGTGGTAGCTCGGGACTTAGGTAATTTGAAATTTAGGGTCTATTAGTTTGTTTTTCATTTTAATGTGTGCATTTTTTAATATTCTTAGTTTTAAGATTTTGTAGAAAAACTAACAAACATAATAAAAGAGGATCTAACATTCTTTTTTTATTTTTTATTATATCTTTCATAACATTTCAAAAATAAAAAATGAAAATTGAAATCAAACATTCCCTTAATTTTTCAAGAAAATTTTGAATTGGAATGTTTTTTTCGTTTTGACGTGATTTTGCAGTGGAATGTTGTAGATGAATAAAGACTAATATTAAAAGAGTTTTTTTTGGTAGATATAATAAAAGAGTTTTACGCTTACACATTTTAATTTCAAAACTAATACCCAAAAAAGTAAATCCTCTTTTCTTCATTGTCATGATGCAGCTTGACTTAATGGGCTTACTGTTAATGGTGTAATCATTAATGGAAAAAGGAGGGCCTACCCTACCTCACGTAATTGGGAAAATATCCGTAATTGTTAATCTGTTGATAGAGTTGGAGAGATAATCTTTGGTGATCCTCGTTGAATCCAATGCCATGCATACGAATTAGGCTCTATGAATTTGCATTAGGATTTAATTTTTATTGAATATTATAATAGTATAAAGAATTTTATATTATTACTGCATACACTATTAGCTAGTGTTAAATAAAGTATCTTATCTACATATCGTCGACAATTTATTTATTATAGGTAAATAGTTTTACGATTGCAATGAATCAATTTATATTCTTTAGTACCCCAGAAAAACAAATTATGATTATTCTTCACACGTCAAGCCAAAAGTATAATTTTCTTCCTATGACACCAAACGCACGACCAATACAGTTTTATATTAAGAAAGATATAATACATGCACTTACTTTACTAACATACCATATAGGGATCGATATGTAGAGTTCATAGGCCGTTGAAATTTCTATGATACAAAGGACCTTTTAAGTTCTTCAATGGCCAACCGTATCCAACTCTTTGATACCCTCAAGCCTCAAGTGCGTATTTTCTCAATCAAAGTCATTTTCTTTTTTCATTTTCAAAATATAAAAATCATGTAAATTTCATAGCGATTCACAATTCATAAATTTCACAAGTTAATGAGTCTCACATTCGTTGAGTGTACGGCCATATTATCGTTTCAAATGACTTAGGTAACGTTTTTCACATAACTAGCTTTTAGATTTGGGTTAAGCTTAGTTCATTTTCAATTCTAATACAACTGGCTTCAAGGAATAAAAACTGTATTCTTGCAAAAGAAAACAAAAAAGCAGATTGAGAGTATATTTTGAAAAATGCCTTCTCTTTGAGGTTCATAAAATGCCAATCAAATTAGAAAAAAGAAAATGATAAACGATATGAAAAGATTTGGTGAGAAATACTAACGAAATTATGTGCCTAAAGTACATTGGCCGATATGTTTCAGTCATTTTTTGCATATATTGTTAACTATGTATATATTTCCCTCCCTTGTATAGTCACTGATGCGTCACTTTTCGTACTAAACCTTTCACACAATATAGAAGCAATCTTATAATAATGATATTTGGTATGAACGAGTCTTTGCAAATGGTGTAATAATCGATATGATGTTAAACTTTGTTTTTGTTGGATTTTCTCCAATTTTTTCCCCCCAATCAAATTCAGCTGTGTATTCGTCACCCATTTTTTTTTTTGGTACACAATTAAGAGTATCTACCGTTGATCACAATGACTAATCCCGGTCTTTGATTTGTGAAGACATTAAGGATGGACAAATTTACCAAGATTTAAGAAACGCCGTCAATGGTTGGTTAAGGGTGACTAATCCCTCACCACTCGACCACACTCTCGGTTTCGTCACTCATTTATTATATTTTTCTTTGCGCTGTAATCTTTTTTTGGGTCGATTTCTCTGCACTTTATAACAGTGGTCATCAAATTCTAGTCCACAAGAAAAAGGCCATGTGACCTGACTGACCTCTGTCCTTCTTTGATGGCCCATTATTAAGTCTTAAGTTTTCTTATTTAAGTCCAATAAACTCTTCAACGTTTGGAGTTATGAATTTGATGAGCACTGTTACATAGTGCAGAGAAATCGACCCAAAAAAGATTATAGCGCAAAGAATTCTTATGAGCACTGTTATATAGTGCACTTTTGTTTTGTTCGTCGAAAGAATTCTTATTTAATTTTTGTCTAGATATTTTTAAAGTTGGTTGATTTTAATCTTTATCAATAAATTATCTATGTTAAATATTGAATTGGCTAATAAAAAGGTAGATAATTCAATCTTATATGAGAGCCCATAGACCATAAGACTAAAATCAAGCAATTTCATAAATGTTTAAATGGAAATCAAACAAAATATATCTCAAGAAACCAGAATTAAAATATGTTTATTTTAAGGAAAAACATATTAAACCCTAAATTGAAATGTATAATTAGAAGAAGTGTAAAACTTTTGAGCAAATTAAAAATAAAAGTTTATTAGTTTTTATTTAAAAATTTAGGTGGAGATAAGTATTGATTATCTCCTAATAGAAGACCCCAACTCTTTGATGATTTTTAGAACCAGCAACAAAGTTATCATATTAGTCAATTGATTCGAACTTTTATATATATATATATATATTGCAACAAATTTGGAAATTAAAGCAAGAATAAATTTTGGCAAGTCAAACTAGAACGAAAGTGGAGGTGGCGGCGTTTTCATGTGGAAGCTGCTGCAGAGGATCTGAAATAACAATCACGCAGCCATACAAGACCACCGCATAGAATAGGGAGAAGAGAAGGTCAAAAGCCACGGAAAGGGAAAAGCTGGAAACTTCAATTCAAACCCCTTTCAATTCAACTTTCAACCTTTCTTATTTTTATTTATTTCACTCGCAACATTCAAATCACCTCAAAGTCCAACGAAAACAAAAAAAAAATAAATTAAAAGTGAGGGCCATTTATTTTCTTCGGTCAGTGTAGAATCAGGGGAATCGAGGTATAATGAAAGCTCATAGGGTATGGTGGTGTTTGATGATTTTGTTTGTTTGCGTTGAATTGGGAGGTTGTGTTGTGGGATCTCAGTCTCGGAGGACCGATGAGGCATATGTCACTCTTCTCTACGGAGATGAATTCTTGTTGGGCGTTCGAGTTCTTGGAAAATCAATACGCAACACTGGATCCACCAAAGACATGGTCGTTCTCGTCTCAGATGGTGTCTCCGATTATGCCAAAACCCTTCTTAGGGTAATCTCTTTTTATCCATTTTTACTCAATAAATTACGGGAATTCCTCAAATTTTATGCTTCTGTTGATAACTTGATATGAATCCCAATTTTATTCTTTTTATTGTTAATTTTTTGTAGGCGGATGGATGGATAGTGGAGAAGATTAGTTTACTGGCTAATCCCAATCGAGTACGCCCAAAGAGATTCTGGGGTGTCTACACAAAGCTCAAAATATTTAACATGACTAACTACAAGAAAGGTAGCATTTTTTTTTCTTCTGGATTTTGTTATTGTTTAGTATGTATCTGGTTGTATGAATAGCGAGGGATCTTCTAAAATTTCGATGTAGGTTAGGTTGATTGCCTTTCAAGTAATATAACTCATTTTTGAAGTTGGAGTATTTACAATGCAGTTTAGTTATCTTGGAACTTTCCCTTTCTATTATTTGTTGCTAGTTGCTTATGAATCAATTCGAATAGGGGGTGACAATTTAAAGTTTTGGGGCTTAATGCTTCCTTTCTTATGGTGATACAGAGTATGGCTTATTCATTGTTTTTGTCTTGAACATGGCTGTGCAGTTGTTTATCTTGATGCGGACACTATTGTTGTTAAAAATATCGATGATCTTTTCAAATGTGGAAAATTCTGTGCTAACTTAAAGCATTCCGAGAGGTTGAATTCGGGAGTCATGGTGGTGGAGCCATCTGAAACCCTTTTTAATGACATGATGAGCAAAGTAAATACTCTTGCATCTTACACTGGAGGTAAAAACAACTTTTAGACACCAATTTTAAGTTCTACTATTACTTTGTTCCTTTGATTGTTCTTGCTGTAAGCTCCTATATTCAGGATGTGGATTTAAACCTGATAGCTTCATAACAATTGTCTTCTTTGTTTCCCCCTTTGACAGGAGACCAGGGATTTCTTAATTCATATTACTCTGACTTTCCAAATGCACATGTTTTTGAGCCAAATTTGAGCCCGGAGGTGTTGAAGTCCAGACCCATTCCTGAAATGGAGCGACTTTCGACACTGTATAATGCAGATGTTGGTCTTTACATGCTTGCTAACAAGGTACTAGAATATAGGTAATAAAAGGATGGTTCTTTCCTTTCAAGTAAATTAGAGTCGGTGAGGCAGGAGAGATAATTTCCCTTTTTGTCCTTCCCCTAATTAACTTAATTGTACGTGATCTGCTTATTTGAGTTAAGATGGAATTGATACTAGGTCTAGTTGCTTTATCTGATTAATCCCTAACTTGTCTGGACGATTCCTATACTTTCACGTATCTGATGTTTAATCAATGTTTTATCATCCAATATAGGTGATGTGTTTTGATTTACAATCCACTGTCTTTTTCCCAAATATTATTTGTGATCATTGGAAAATGTATGAGATTCAAGTAATATAGTGATAATGACAGGAATTACTCAGTGCTGCTATTGTATTTTCAGTTCAATAATTTAACCATTTATGTTGATTTATTCAGTGGATGGTAGATGAGAAGGAACTCCGTGTGATTCACTACACACTTGGCCCTCTTAAGCCTTGGGACTGGTGGACATCTTGGCTTTTGAAACCTGTAGATGTCTGGCAGGTATTTGACCAACTCATTATCCTCTTTTGTGCTTTTATTTATGTTCCAAAATTTGTTGTCTTTTCCATATTTACAGAGGCCGTATTGGCTCACGTAAATATGTCTTCCTCGTTGAAGCCTGTGACAAACGTAATGCTGACTTATTTGTTCTTACCTTGGTGGTGCTGCAGGAGGTAAGAGAACAGCTTGAGGAATCCCTTACTGGAACTGGAGGGGGGCAAAATCCTAAAGATAGTTTTCTTGTGAAATTTCTCTTTCTGCTACCGTTATGTGTGCTTCTCATTTGCTGCTATCATTCATTTTTTAAGGTCAGCTATCTTGGATTGATATTATTCTCCTTTCTTCAAGCATGGACCAAATAGGGCTTCTCATAAGTCTCAGAATATTGTATTTTCTGCAGAATCAAGGGTCATCCAGTTCATTCTGTAGAAGCTCAATATGTGATCATGTCAGACGTCTTCACTACAGGATTAAATCAACTGGACCAATTGCATATACAAGTATTTCGACATCAGCTATCACTTCAGCCCATCAGGTCAGTTTTTATCTTCTCCGTCTTCTAGTTGGGAATTTGGATGTTCTCATTTGAGGACCTCACATGACATAGTCATTGTTTGGGACAGATATACATGATGCCCTGTGTGGGGCCTGTTAAAATTCCTGCACAAAACATTGTGTCTATATCTTGTCAAATGACTTGGAAATGTGATGGCCTTAAAGGAGAGGATGCATATCCTCTAGTTGGTTATTCATAACGCTTGGGTTTATGATTTATGAATTTTTGACCCAATCAATTTCCTTTTTGTGGTGTTGAACAGCTTTTAAATGGTTCTCAGCACAAGGTTCCTGTGTATTTGGGCGGCATTTCTGTCTGTGTCTGTTTTATGGCTGTTGTGGTGTCTCTGGGACTAGCTCTTTTGATCATTCCTCGGCAAGTGATGCCATGGACTGGTTTACTTTTGATGTATGAATGGACATTCACAATTTTCTTTATATTGTTTGGAGGTTATCTCCATTTGATTTATCAGTGGGGAAAGATTGTAGCATCACAAGCAGCAGCATCCTTGTCACAGCCTGGGTCTTCTGATTATGATTCAGGAAAACGTATGATCTCATGACTGAAGCCTGTTTTGTGGTTTCATCTTCCATTAAGTTGTGACTTCAAGGTTTGCATTTAATTTTTTATTGAATGATTAATTTTGTAATTTTTTGTTTTTGGGTATTTGCAGGTCATCAGCGCCAGACGTCATCTTGTGATACTGCTGCATGGTACTATGGTTTAGGGATGGCCTTGCTGGCAATTGCTGCTCCATCTTTGCCTTGTCTTTTTGGAATAACTGCCCTATTTGCGAGGTAATTTGCAATCGAATTCATTTAGAAAGCACTCTTATTCCAGCATGCCTAGCTAGTAGCCATCATGATAGATCTAGTTAAAATCCTTTTCAGTTTTTGGTGCAATTTACATCTGTGATTCTAAGATAGCTCTGTTACCATTGAACCTACTAAAAATGGATTTAACCTTGTTTTTGTTCCGTCATTCTAAGTTGTTCTTGATTGAAAAATCATCATTGTTGCCCAATCTTTTTTTGACGAGGTTAAACTTGTCTCTCTATTTTAACAGGTTAGGTTTGATGGTTGTTGGGGGCATAATATTGGCCTCTTTCATGACATATGCTTCTGAACATCTTGCTATCCGATCATTTGTGAAAGGCCTTGAAGAGTGGGATATTGCTCGGAATAGGAGCTTGTGTTTCTTATGTTGATTGAATTATCGGAAGTGGTCATGTAGAAGATTATGGTAGATATTTCCTTCATTTATTCAGCTAACATATGTATCAATAGTGGTGTTCTAGTGGAAAATGTAATGTAGAAAAATTTTGTCAACCTAGCAGTGAGTTGGCTGAGGTTCTGTTGTAATATCAATTATATTATTCTTTGAAAAGATAGCGTTATATTGAAAGCGCTCAGCATTGAATGTAAGAACAGATATACGTGGTTAATCTTCATTCAATGCGATCTTGTTTTGTTCATTGGTTTGACAATGTTGTGGGCACTCGCAGGCACATATGTGGTTCATGAAATGGGATTCAGATTTTTTCAATTGCTGGGTGCCGACTGTTTTACTGCGTAAATTGGACCACGATTAGTTGCATTGAGTAATATTTTCTACCGATGGCTGGTCTTAAACTTAAGTAAGTACACTGACTTCATTGCTTGTGACATTGTGTACAAGTAGCATATATAGATTTGTTTTCTCATGTCATGGATTACAACAGTTGATCTCAATGTTACACGAAATTATGCACTTCTGCAAAAACTATTAATTGTAACGTATATCAACTGCGTAGTAAAATTCGAAATAGTAGAAGGAACACTTTCCACTTTGAAAGTTAATTTGTACGGTGTGGTTAAATTGGTTTACCTTAACAGTTTTATTAACGACATTTCAAGAGAATGTTGCACAATGGTTAGGGGTATAGGAAGTCCTAAAAATTATAAGTGAGATTATTGAAAGGCATTTAGAAATAAACTATTTAATATAAATATGATATATGATAGAATATTATGGCACTGTCTGATCTATGTAGCTAAGCCCACCTAGTGGGATAAGACTTATATTGTTTGGTTGTTATTGCATTGTGCTAATTAATTACTTACCAAGATTTAAAGATTTGAAATTTTCTTAAATCTCTATTAGTTGACTATAAAAATAACAATGCAGAGGAATTAAACTTCAATTTTAAAATAGTTTATAATTAATGAATTTTTAAAATAATTCTAAAAATAAAAGTATTAACTTTTTAAAAATATATACCTTTTCTAACATACATCGACATATCCAGTGATGTGCAAGCAATTACACGATAGCAATTGACACTATAGTTTAGTGGTTGTAATTGTCTCCTTGTGAATAAGCTACTATTTTTATTTTGTTTACTTGGCATATGTTATTTTGATGTATGTATTTCTTGGGTACGTACTTTTTTACACTCGATTGGATTATTAGATTTCCTTTGTTGTGATATGTAAATACCTTTACAAATATTAAATGATACTCCGAGCATACCTTGATCTTAGATTAGGAAAAAAATTTCCTTAAACCTTCTGCAAAAAAATAAATAAATAAATATATAATTATTTCCTTATGTTTAAAATATCAATTTGCGTCGAATGAAATTAGCTCACTACACGAATTGCTATGGTTTTATGGAATGATGCCACTGCTTACGCCTTGAACAGGCAATGAGTGGTGCGAGTTGGCTACAACTCATCAGAACCTTTACTACATCTAAGTACCTATAGTCTATAGATAATAAAAAGGAAGAGATATAAAGTTCATTGTTTGTCTCAAGCCAAGATATAAAGTTCATCGTTTGTTTTTTCCCCTCCCTCTTTATGTATGCTTTTCTCTAAAAAAGGGGAACAACTTGTTTCTTTTCGTATGCTTTTCTTGCTTGCTCCAACTTTTTTGCAATGTTCCACTTCACTTTGAGATTCTAAATCTGTATGTATGAAAGCGGTATTTATTGGGCACATGGCGATGGTTGATGGCTGCAAACCAGAACGAGAAGAATTATAACAATTATACTTTGTTTAACATATTATAATTTTATAGTAACTTTTTTGTATATATATAGTTTCACTCTTACCGAACAAAACCAATTGAATACCAGCTACCAAGCTAACTTGCTATCATAGTCTCCTTGCCTTGTTAATGTGAATAACGAGCCGAGTCAAAGTGGAACTCGCACATGAAAAACCTTATTAATTAAATGACCCGATTCATTCTATCCTTCAATTTTAGTGTAACAAGCACTTATAAAGAAATATTTTTTATTTATTTAATTTATTTAGTGCTGCTGAGTTATCTTTTCAACTGCTCTCAATTGTTGAAATTATTAATTAACAAGTTAATTGTGCAAACATCACTTCTCAAGTGGTTCACCACCATCGTTCACAAGTGAAACTGCCACTTGAAGTCAAAACAACGAATACATAATTATTTTTTTTTACAATAACAAAAGGGGGCTGAAAAAGCAATCCTGGATCGATGTTGGAACCTGGTGCTTCTCTTGTCTTTTTAGGTTGCATGAATAGTGGTATTTTTATATCTATACAGATGTAATTAAATGTGGAGTATGATGACAGTTTCATGAAAAATCATAGGGACGATAGGAAATTTGTATAATAATATGAAATGCCTGTATAAAGAAAAAAGCTACTATTTATTCAACCAAAAAACAGAAGTTATTTTTACATGTTTAAATCGGCATACTATATATGGACATCTTTTTAAATTGTGATTAAAGAGAAATAATAAAAACAAAATTAAAAAGGGTACATCTACTCTTGAACTTTTTTTTGAATGAATGTTTGAAATATGTCGATGAACTAGGCATAACACAGCCCATGTGCATGTAAACAACGAAGTAATTAAACGAAAATACGAATACTATTCTCATGTAGCATTATAATGTTAAAAATTCTGAACTAAACTCTCTTTAAGTACATCAATCAAGCAAAAGATATATACTTAAAAGAAGGCATAATTCCTGAGGTAAACATTCATAATTGAAGAGGTGAAAGAATAATAAATACGTATCCATACCTAGTACAAGTACATCAATCATATTAGAATATAGGCGCGCATGCTTGCTAGCTTATATATCCTGGATGCTGGAGTTTGTTCAGTTTAATAAATAAATTCAATTTCAAGAGCCATTGAAGTTATCAAACAAAGTTAGTCATCACATCTGGCTTGTCGTTATTGTTGCCATTGATGACTCACAAATCAATAGAAAATTGTTGTTGGTGCGCATCGCTTTCCTCCAGGTGGGACACAAAGGTGATGAACTAACTCACATTTTCAATAATTCAAAATGAAGCAGACAAGGGAGGGACTAAATGGAGGGTTTACTGCACGATACGAGTATTATCATCCTTATCTCAAAGCTAAGCAAGTGTGGCACATCAGAACTATCAACTTTAAATGTTGTTTAATCAGAACATTATTAAGATATTCGCTCGTTAATAAACTCAATTAACATTATTGAATTATTAATTAATAACTAATGAGAGTAAAGATAATTTGATTTCATGGAAGGTTCGTAAATGTGAAACTCGAGCAAGCGCACTCTCTCAACCGTATAAGTGTACGCGGTAGTAGTACTACTGGCAAATTAACGAGAAATACAGATTGGAAATTCTTGTATGTGCAATAGCATTTACCAGTAATAGTAATAGATTTGAAAGATTCTTATATGAACAAAGTTTACAGTCTTATTTTTACGCATATTTACAATAAAAATGGACCTTACTAATTTTATGCAAGATACGTCAAGTCTTATTAACTTTATTATTAGTGAGTGCAAAGATAAGGTGATGATCTTGTATTCTCACTAAATTCAATTGGCTTTCCAAAATAATCAGGTCACGAATGAACATCCGTTCTTATTTACGCAGTTCAGCTAGCTGGGTAGGAAAAAATATTGAATGCACCACGATTTTATCCATTATTACTATCCGACCAATGATTATATATGTTCAGAGAAATGGTATTTTAACTCATATTTTATGAGACACCATACTGACACACTCATATCTATTATTGAATAAAATGTGAGATTAAAATTAAGTGAAATCTATATCTAATTCAATAATAAAGTGAGTATATTAACATAATATCTCATTAAATATGAGTCAAAATAATATTTTTTTGTATATTTAAGACCGTTTCAACTCTGAAGCATCATCGGAAACAAGATATGCTTTATGTGGAGGCACGAATATATATTAATTGGCATGTTGGTACGTGGTCAACACAGAGCCACTGGGTGATTCCTGGCTAGTATTCGACCAGATTAGAAATCAGAAATTGAATGAAACGCATTTGGTATCACCGACACAACGTACGTCTATGCGAATACTCGGTTCAGTATAATCATTCTTGTACAACTTATTATTTATGGACGGCCTACTGCATCGCCGAATCAATAGAATATTAATATTTGCGACTATGATATCTCTATCATAGGAGCAATGTTATTTCTCGTTCCGCTGCAACACTCTGCAAAAAATATTTTTGCTATCATAAGGTAAGATTAGTAGATGGTTATCGTACATATGTCCCATATATAGCCAGACTGGATCACGTGCTTAATTAGAGTAGCTATGAGCCTATCATGAATCTAGCTAGTTTGTGCCCTCTTTTGTTTAGTTTATTTACATAAACCAGCAGTAAAGCTTTTGTTATTTTATTTTATTTCTTACCGGGCCACTTGTATATAATAAGAACATATAGGAATTTAATTGAACACAAGAAGTGATAAGAACGAACAGCAGAAACCGAAGCACAAGACTTAATATCATACAATTAAGCAGCATAACATATCATGGTTCCAGATATTGGGAATTACAAGAGGAGGAGGGGTTTATTTTTACACTATTTGGTAGCCGGAATCGAAAGAGAGACAGTCAAACAGAAAAATCAGAAATTCAAATAAATCCTCCTCAATTAATATTATTTTACAACAGAGATTATATTGAAAAGC
Organism: Dalbergia cultrata; assembly: GCA_031216105.1. Lineage (NCBI taxonomy): Eukaryota > Viridiplantae > Streptophyta > Magnoliopsida > Fabales > Fabaceae > Dalbergia > Dalbergia cultrata. The sequence goes on from JAVHNL010000503.1 coordinate 61,981, forward strand.
CAAGCATCAGACTTGCCTAGAGGGCAGGGCACGTTTCCCCGGGTCAGATATGTCTCGTCATGATTAGGTTTCTGCCTCCTCTCTTTGATTTGGCCATGGCTCCAACAAAAGCGTGAATCCCAGAACCAAGTACCTGATCCTCCACCGAAGTGTTGTCAACCTTAAGAGCTCCATGATCTTCTTCTCCTGCACTAACTACCCAGAAGAAAAAGAAAGTTAGGAGATGATAATGGGAAAAGAAGGGCTAGCTAGCTAGCTAGCTAGATTTGTCGGGATCCAAACGGGGCATAGATTTCTTAGTCCTAGGTGGGGTGCAGACGGATGATACGAAGGTTATATATATAGCGGGTGGAAAACATACGAGGAATGTGTCTCATGTACAAGGACGGCATAGATGGTTATCATATAACAAACTTCGTATTTTATACAATTTTTTATTTTTCTGATTAGTAATAGTTCCTGATCTTTTTTACGAATAAGTTTAAAATATAATTAAAGGAAAATTAATTAGGATGTAGTGATAAAGAAAATAGATTCTAATACGAGCCTTTTAAATAAGTGAATACATGAGATGAAGCCCATTATAGTATAGTCTTGAAGGGTTGGCATTAGGATATAGAAAACTAATTTTACATGTGGTTTGATAGGCTTTGGGGTTTTATAACCCCTGCTCATTAATTTGGACCTATAAGGGGCAGCTCAAAGAGATGTGAAAAAAATTTTCTTTCAGTCCGCTAGTAAAGACACCGTCCTAGTCAACAGAGAGAAGAGAGAAGGCGATCTGTTAGGAAGAAAACTCATCCCCTTTAAAAAATCCAACCAGGTCCATAATAGCCATAGAACAACCCAAATAAAGTAGCCCATCCAGCTAAAGCC